>BRDA01008418.1:43870-53877 GCA_036984385.1 Crenuchus spilurus | reverse complement strand
CTCTCTCTCTCTCTCTCTCTCTCTCTCTCTCTCTCTCTCTCTCTCTCTCTCTCTCTCTCTCTCTCTCTCTCTCCCCCCTTATGTTGTTGTTCTCCTCGTTCTTGTAATTTTTAAAAGTAGCCCAAAAAACGTCACACCACCACGCTTAAACCCATGACTGGATCTTCAAACAAGCCAAATTTGGCGTGAAAACCACGAACCTGGCAACCCTGCTCACCTCGCTCAGACCACAGCCATCTGGGTCCCTCCCTTCACTATCTCTTATTGGTGCCCTTCACTATCTCTTATTGGTTTAGACCATGATAGGTGTCTGTTGTTGAATCACTCGGAGACTTGAGAGTCACTGAGACTTTCCCTTCGAACGGCTGGTCACACTTGAGCGACCTCAGATTTTTTTTAGTTGCACCATCGAGAAATTAGGTCACGTGTGACCAAAATGGTCACACTCTAGAGCCCTGGGTTAGTTTACATGTGGTTTAAAGTTACTGTAGGCAGCTCAGCTGAAGTTTCTAGAGTATTACATAATCTCCTTTTGCTCCACTGTAGTCTCTGCAGAATCAGCTGGTGGAAGCCTTACCCGTATTAGTTAAAAAAAAAAAAAAAAAAAGTGTAGATCATATAATTCCACTGCAATTAAATTAAGTATGTTCACGACATGGAAAGGTCATGGAAAGAATTGTGCTGGCTCACCTAAGACTTCAAATAAGCACTCTTCTGGATCCCCTGCAGTTTGCATACCAGCAGCAGGTCAGTGTGGATGATGCAGTCTACCTACTGCAGAAGGCACACGCACACCTGGACAATACCAGCAACTCCACTGTGAGATTAACTTTCTTTGACTTTTCGAGTGCATTCAACACCATCCAACCTTTAAAAGTTAGAGGGAAAATGGATGGAATGCAACTGGATAGGTCCACTGTTGCCTGGGTCATGGACTACCTGTCTGAATGACCCCAGTATATGCAATTGGGATCCAGTCAGTCTGAGTGCTTGGTCAGCAGTGTTGGAGCACCACAGGGAAAGGTTCTTTCCTCATTCCTTTTCACCCTGTACACCACAGACTTCCAGTATAAGTCTGACCTCTGCCACCTGCAGAAATTCTCTGTTGACTCTGTGGTGGTTGGATGCATTAGGGATGACAAAGATGGAGAGTACAGCTCTGCTGCAACAAGGAACGGTACAGGAGATCATTCCTCCCAACAGCGATCTCACTGTATAACACTTCACCACTTGCCGGTACATTATTACTGTGACTCTTATTTATCGCTTACGTTCACATTAAACATAGTTACTAATAACTCAGGACACTGTTGATCTCCTCAGGATTACACATCAGATTACACACGGCACTGCAAATCACACTATCACAATATTTATTTGTACACTTTAGGTTTTAGTTTTTTATTTAGATTAGGGGTGAAACGATTACTCAACTAATTCGAGTTACTTGATTACAAAAAGCGATAGAGTAATTTTCTGTGCCTTGAGTAATTGTTTATTTAATTTTAAACTCGGAGCATGGTATTTCACACTGACGACTTTTAATGTGGTACACCACAATTACGTCACCCATGCACAGGAAGGAGGAGGCGGCTCAGAGATAAAAATCTCTAAAAAGTTGAGAAGTGGAATATGGAAGCGACGAGGGAGAAGAGCTACAACGTGTGAGAAGAAAACGGCAATAGGAAAATAATGCAGTGCGCTATCCAACACTGGCAGAACTGGCAAGGTCTCTGCTGTGTATTCCAGCTACATCCACGAGCAGAGCGTCTGTCTTCAGCTGCAGGTAACATTGCTTCAAAAAAAGTGGGCAAGCGTAAGTCCTGAGCATGTTGACATGCTCACGTTTCTGCATTGCAGTCAAATGCTCCTTTAAAAGGAACACGGACACACGTGGAGGCCTTTTCCTTGATTCTCCTGGAACTATTGGTTTAAAGCACTCGCAGCAGAAATGTGTGAAACTGTTTGTGCATGGACCTGTTCAGATGTTCAGAACCTAAGATGCACAACATAAAGCCAATGTTTATGCCTTTTTATTGATTATTGCCCTATATTTTTTGATACTTACAAGAAATCTTAAGTTGAAAGTAATTTAATTAGTTTTTTACTTGTGATAATTATTTCAATTTTGTTTTATTTATTTCTATTTGTGTTTGCAATTTGGAAATGTATGTTGTGAATTTAAAAATATAACCTATCTAAAAAAGGAAACCAATTGGTCATTCATTATTAAGTTAAATGTCTTGTTTTCTCTTGTGTATTTTTTTTATTGCGATTTTATCCGATAAATCGATTTGATTAATCAAGTATTCAGTAGAATACTCGATTACTAAAATAATCGATAGCTGCAGCCCTAATTTAGATTATTTTATTGTATCGTATTCATGCGCGTAATTTGTGGGGGGGATATGGGGGTTATGACCCCCCCAATCTGATCCAGTCACCATAACCCCCCCCAATAAAGTCACATAATTTCAATTTACAAAAACATCTTTCATGAGTAACTTGTTAATTTTCTTTATTCATGATCAATTTTGGGTAAAATACTAGCATGTTTAATCATTTGGTAATGTAACCCCCCCCTTTCCCCACAAAAACTTGGTATCACTCAACCGGCTTGGCTCCACCAAACAGCAGCGCTCGCCGTTTGCAGGGTTGCCAGGTATGTGGTTTTCACGCCAAATTGGGCTTGTTTGAAAATCCAGTCGCGGGTGAAAATTCAAGCGTGTCAGGCTGCGGTTTTTTGGGCTACTTTTAAAAAATTACCGCGGCCGCCAAAAAAACAACAAGAAAAGTAGGTGTTAGAAGATCAAATGCAACAATACGAACGAGGAGAACATAATGACATAAGGAAGTACAGCCTGAAAAGGAGAGATCGAGAGAGAGAGATGGAGACAGTTCCTTTTTTTTTTTACTAATTATGTTACTATTAAATGTTCTTGACTGGGATATAAAACTGTTATTAATAAACACTAATGTTGCCATATTATTAATGACTGATAAAAAATCCCTTATAAAACAAAATACTAAGTCGTACTCATAGTTGTTTTACCATTTGCTTCAAACGTGTGACAGACATATTTTGGACTAGTTCAAGCTTCTGAAGGGCGGGTTTTAGACTGACTTTGGACTGGATATTTTTGCTGGACATGGCAACCCTTACCGTTTGCTTGCTTGTGCAAGCAGCTGCTGGGGGAGTGGGTGCTGTAAAGAAAAAATTAATAGAGCAACAAAAAGTGGACAAATAACATTTTTTCATTGTTGGTCGACAACACCGCCTTCAATCAAATGAGGTAAATGTATATGTATTGTTAGCTGATGATTGAATAACTATGCCGCTGTGTATCAGACACACTATGAATACCCATTAAGGTATTTTAGCTAGCTCCCGTTAGCTAACTCTGCATTTCTTAATTGTTTAAGGTGCAGAGTAAATACAAAGAAAGTTAAATAAATACATAGTAATGGCATTACAGTGTATTTCTAATACGGTTAACCCAAAATCTCCTGAATCCTTTTAGAAAAGTAAATGATTTGAATGAATGATTGTTACACTTATATAGCGCCTTTCTTAAACCCAAGGACGCTTTACAATCAACATCCTCCATTTTTACACACACTCAATCACACACACCGGCGAGAAGCGGCAGCCAATTGCCCACAGTGTACTCTCAACCGGAAGCGACCGTCCACCTGGAGGACTGCATCGAGCACTAGGGGGATCACCCAGGACAGAGTGCCAACCATATCTGGGCAAACATTCATACACATTCATACACACCTGGGTTTATTTTATTTTATTTTTTTATTTTTTTTTATTTTTATATAGAGTAGCCAATTCACCTGAATCTCCATGTTTTTGGACTGTGGGAGGAAACCGGAGACCCCGGAGGAAACCCACGCAGACACGGGGAGAACATGGAAACTCCGCTCAGATGCGGACTCGAACCCAAGACCTCAGCGCTGAGAGGCGAACGTGCTAACCACTAAGCCACCGTGCCGCCCATTTTTTAATAAATAAATAAATATGCAGGCAGCTCAACCCCCCCAATGTTGGACCCAAAGTTACGCCCTTGATCGTTTTTAATTTTTGCCTTTTTTACATTTAGTGTATATATCCATTTTTCCTTTTGCTGAAGCTGCTGTGAAAATTGACTTTGCCCCTGGGATAAATAAAGTTATCTATCTATGTAATATGAAGTAAGCATGTTGTGTATGCATGAAATATGCATGTTGTGTTGTGATGCTCAGTGAAACATATCGGTAAAATAGCTTGCTTGATTTTGGACAGAATTTTGGCTCCACTGTGAAGTGAGTTATGGCACTGATGGCCATTAATGTTTTTGGGACTGTACATGGGTGGTGTGTGCTGGGTAGTGGGTTTTAGGTTTCAGAGGACTGACATGTCACAACCACCACTGAAGGAATACTGGCCTGTATTCAGGAAAGTTGTATGCTGTTGGCTACACTCTTTCCCTGTGCAATGGCTTTCTCTTATAGGAAATCAGTTCAATTTTGCAGTAAACTAGTTTTGATACTGGTCACAATTTGTGCTTATGATTCTTTTTCACATTATTTTGAACAACATTTTAATTAAGAAAAAATGACTTTCACAGCATGAGTAGTGATTTGGTCTACTGTTTTGTGCTGGCTATTTGTAGTGTAATTGCTTTAGAAATGCATAATAGAATGTCTGTTGTCTTTGCATTGTCACATCTCCATGATGCACACTGTCGTAGTTTGCATTGCAATAATACAATCACATTGCATTGTTACTCTTGACTTTCCAGTAGAATATTATAGGGCTGCAGCTAATGATTATTTTAGTAATCGATTATTCTATCGATTATTCTTGCGATTAATCGAGTAATCGGAAAAAATAAATGAAAGAAATCAGGTTCTGCAATAACTACTTAAGCTTATTTTAAAAGTAATAGAAATACACAAAAAATAACTTTTTAAAGCTTTTTAATTAAACATTTTATTGCTTAAAATACAATGGCAGCCTCCATTTCAGGTTCAAGTTTAAAACTCTTGCTTTTTTCAAAAAGAGAAATATATTTTTAGAAATCGCATTAAAGGTAAAAAGCAAACATAAATTAAGGCACAATACAGTAAACATTGCCTTTTTATATATTCTACTTTGAATTTCAAGTCTGTGACAAAACTCTTGCTTTTTTTAAAGTGCAAAAACATAGAAATAAAATAAAATCACATTGATTTAAAGGTAAAAAGCAAACATAAATTAAGAATAATAAACAATTTCAAGTCTGAGATATAACAGCATCCACTTCTAGGTTTTCTACATGTTGAATGAAATTTTCTTTTTTACAAAGCCAACATATATTGAACATTATTCTTACAAACAATATCAATACAACATATCACAATTGAGGAAAGTGCTAAGTGCTCAACATGCTAAGAACTGAGGCTTGCCTTACGCTTTGATGCAATGTTTCCTGCTGTTGAAAACAGACGCTCTGATGGCGTGGATGTAGCTGAAATACACAGCAGAGACTTTGCCAGTTCTGCCAGTGTCTGCCGCTGCGTTAATTTTCTATTGTCGTTGTCTTCTGGCACGTTGTCACTCTTAACCTCGCCGCTTCCATATTCCCGCTTCTCATCTAAAAATCTCCGTGCCTCCTCCTTCCTGTGCGTGGGTGACGTAAGCGTGGTGTGCCACATTAAAAGTCGTCCGTGCGAAATACCGTGCGCGGAGTTTTAAAATTAAATAAACGATTACTCGAGGCACAGAAAATTACCCTATCATTACTCGAGTAATCGTTTCACCCCTAGAATATTATACATAGCTTGTGTGTTTGTTGGTGACTTGCCTTTTGGATGTGTGTGAGATTAGAGATGCACGAGGTATTGATAGTTCAATGCATTTTCGATACCTTTCAAACGATTCGATTCTGTAGTACTAGATGCTTTCAATACTATAGCTAGTACTATAGTCAAATCATTCATTCATTATCCCACCCGCTTAATCCTTATCAGGGTTGCGGTTAGTCCCCTACCCCTTCACTGGGTGCAGGGCAGGGCATTACACTATTCAACCAAGCCCAGGACAGGGCGCCAATCCATCACTGGGTGTACACATATGCGCGCGCACACACACACTTACGGACAATTTAGAGTACCCAATCTACCTGACCTCCATGTTTTTGGACTGTGGGAGGAAACCAGAGTCCCCGGAGGAAACCCACGCAGACACGGGGAGAACATGGAAACTCCACTCAGATGTGGACTCGAACCCAAGACCTCAGCGCTGAGAGGCGAACGTGCTAACCACTAAGCCACCGTGCCACCCTATAGTCCAATCAGCACACGTAATTTGATTCACTTATTCAGAAAACTGATTTGGAGCATCTGAATCAAACTGAGCGTGCTCTGAATCAGTATTTTGGGTATATGAATCAAATCAGATTTGACTCAGATGAGCGACACGCAAGCCAGCTGTGTAAAGTTAGTTTAATATTGGACATTTGTTTGATATTTGAAGTTCCACTTTCTCATGTAATGCTCCGAAGCCGGTCTTACTTCAGACTTTCAGCTCCGACCCAGATAGTGAGCTTTGAGGGCAGGTGAAACACGAAGCACATGTGATTCAGGCACTCGTACTCACTTTGGGCATATTCACTTGTTCATTTATTAGTTAACACATGAACAAAATAAAGCATCCAAGCTTGTTAGGGACGTTAATTTCAGAACAAACAGTAAAATAAGAGCTAGGTCCAGTGGTCTTGGTGGTACAGCACAACACACTCGCTGGTTCTCTCTGTTCTAAGAGAGATGGCCACATACACACACGTGCCTTTAGCTTATATGACTCTTAAAGGGACAGTGTACACATTACTCAACACTTGGCCGTTCCACTCAACAGCTAACAAGGCGCAGGAACCTTAACCAGGCAAAGAAACTCCCTAACATCTAATTACAAAACAAGAAAGGCCATGTTTAAAATATGTATTATGTAGTAATTTTTTGCTTTATTTAGCAAGGTTTAATTTGAATTTAATTCTTAAAATATATAAGATATTTCAGTGTTTTTTAGTGTTAAATAAAGAATTTAATTTCAGACAAAGGAATTACTTTATATTTTTGTTGTCTTTTTGCCAAACTATCATTTTGGTATCGAGAATTGCGATACTATGCTTAGTTATTGTGACAACCCTAGTATGTACAGTGGATATAAAAAGTCTACACAACCCTGTTCAAATGCCAGGTTTTTGTGCTGTAAAAAAATGACAGCAAGACAAATATTTTCACAACTTTTTCCACCTTTAATGTGACCTATAACCTGTACAATACAATTAAAAAAACAAACAAATCTTTCAGGGAGGTGAAGTAAAAAATAAACAACTGAGATGATGTGGTTGCATAAGTGTGTACACCCTTTTAGAACTGGGGGTGTGGCTGTGTTCAGATTTAACCAATTACATTTAAACTCATGTTAAATTGGACTCGGCACACACCTGTCACCAAATAAAGTTCCTCAAATAAAGTTCAGCTGTTCTAGTAGGCTGGTCTTGACATTTTTGTAGCCACATCATACAGCACAAGCCATGGTCTGCAAAGAGCTGCCAGAGCATCAGGGGGATCTCATTATTCAAAGATATCAGTCAGGTGAAGGCTACAAAAGAATTTCCAAGTCATTAAATATACCATGGAACACTGAAGACTGTCACCATCAAGTGGAAAAAACATGGCACAACAGTGACATTACTAAGAACAGGACGTCCGTCCAAAATTGATAAGACAAGAAGAAAACTCGTCAGGGAGGCTGCCAAGAGGCTGACAGCAACACTGAAGGTGCTGCAAGAATTTCTGGCAAGTACTGGCTGTGCAGTACATGTGACAAGTCTCCCGTCTTCTTCATATGTCTGGGCTATGGGGTAGGGTGGCAAGATGGAAGCCTTATCTTTCAAAGAAAAACATCCAAACCCGGCTTAATTTTGCAAAAAGACATCTGAAATCTCCTAAACGCATGGGGATGAAACCAAGGTTGAATTTTTTTGGACATGATTCCAAAAGGTATGTTTGGTACAAAAACAACACCATACCTACAGTGAAGCATGGTGGTAGCAGCATCATGCTTTGGGGCTGTTTTTCTTCAGCTGGAACTGGGGCCTTAGTCAGGGTGGACGGAATTATGATCAGTTCCAAATACCAGTCAGTGTTGGCACAAAACCTTCAGCCTTCTGTTAGAAAGATGAAGAGGAACTTCATCTTTCAGCACGACAATGACCCAAAGCACACATCTAAATCAACAAAAGAATGGCTTCACCAGAATGAGATTAAGGCTTTGGATTGGCCCAGCCAGAGTCCAGACCTGAATCTCATCGAACATCTGTGGGGTGATCTGAAGAGGGGTGTGCACAGGAGATGCCCTCCCAATCTATCGGATTTGGAGCGGTTTTGCAAAGAAGAGTGGGCAAATATTGCCACATCAAGATGTGCCACGCTGATAGGCTCCTACCTCCTAAGACGAGGTGAAAAAAGTTGTGAAAATATTTGTTTTGCTGTCTTTTTTTTTTTTACATCACAAAAACCTGGCATTTGAACAGGGGTGTGTAGACTTTTTATATCCACTGTATATGTTTTGTTATATGTTGAACTGTATACTCTCTAGGACCAAGTAGTTACTGCTGTTTTATGTTTATCCAAATGTTATCACTTGAAATGAATAATATTTGAACTATAACTGGAGATATAAACAAATGTCATTCAATCAGTGGTAGAACATGAAGCAGTCTGGGCAGCAGTGGTTCTGGTATGTAGTTCTTGAACTGCTAGTGATTCTCTTTGAGAATGAGGTTAGGACTGCCCACTCAATTAACATATGGTTTGAAGAAAAGTAAATGCACACAAGTGGAAATACATAAATAAATAAATGTAGACATGTTAAATACATAAAGTAAAAACATTTATTATTGGTATATACACTTTCATGAAAAAATGTATATCTATTTAAACTTTTGTCATGTGTGGTTCTTTATTTAATTTATTTATTTATTTATTCATTGATTTGTCTTATCAATTAATTTATTTATACTTTTGTCATTTTTGGTCCTCCATAATTAAGAAGCACCTTTGAGAGACACATTAATAGGTTATGGAGAAATGGTGTGGCCCTCTTAATGGGGGAAGTAAGCCATTAAGTAAGTTATGTAATAGTATGTTTGCGGTATATATGATGTTTAATAGGTTTAGTTTATGTTGAATTAAAGCTGTTTGAATACGACTATGTATATTGATTTAAATGTGGACACTGGGGTAGATCAGAGCATATTTGTATGACTTGACTTGTGACTTGCTTGACTTCTAGCAGGGACTTGACTTGCTTGGTTCTCTCCACAGTGACTTCCTTGAGACTTGAAGGTGATGACTTGAGACTTGCTTGTGACTTGCACATGAGGGACTTACTCCCACCTCTGACCCTAAGGGTGTACCAACAACGATTAAATTGAATTGAGTTTAGGGATGATCTGCCATTTATTGAACCATGATTAAATTGACATTAATCTCATTGCACTATTCAATTTTAATAAACCTATGAATATTAAGTATGGTTAAATTATAATATGAACAATAGAGCTTTGGAACGTGATGTCATTATTTTGGGCGTGGTTACAAACATGGTGGCTGATGGGATACGAGCGCCATTTTGAAGGGCCAAACATTAGTTATAAGTATCCAAATAATTTTAACTTATCACGTTACTCTAATTACAGTTAAATTAGTACCAAGTTATTTACCGTCTAGTAGGGATTTGAGTTAAGTTAAATTAGCAACAACCATGTGGGAATCCCAGTCTCCACCCTCATTCAGGGAGTACACGTTCAGTGTTCGTTCAGAGTTCAGTAGTGGAAGTTCAGAGTTCCTTCAGTGACACCTCTCTTGGTTCGTTCAGTTCAGGGACGATCTTCAGTTCGTTCAGTGTTCAGTTCAGTATGTTTATACGAGACTAGATGGGGTCACAGGTGTAAATTTAGTTATATGTA
>BRDA01008418.1:17371-31290 GCA_036984385.1 Crenuchus spilurus | reverse complement strand
CACGGACGGACGGACGGACGGACACGGACGGACGGACGGACACACACGGACGGACGGACACACACGGACGGACGGACGGACACGGACGGACGGACGGACACACACACGGACGGACACACACACGGACGGACGGACGGACACACACACACGGACGGACAGACGGACGGACACACACGGACGCGGACGCACACAGACGGACACACACACACACACGGACGGACGGACGGACGGACACACACCCACGGACGGACGGACACGCACACACACATACAGAGACGGACAGACAGGCAGACACACACACACACAGAGACGGAGGGACAGGTAGACACACACACATACACACACAGACGGAGAGGCAGGCACACACACAGAGGGACGGACGGACGGGCAGGCAGAGACGGACGGACAAACGGGCAGGCAGAGACGGACGGACGGACGGGCAGGCAGGCAGAGAGACATGCATCTGGTAGACCTGCATGCAAGACAGGGAGGAAGAGAGAGCAAGAGAGAGAGACATATCCAGACACACACACACCATAGCAGAGCGTAACAATCTATTTATTTATACTTTTGTCATTTTCTGTCCTCCATTTATTTATTTATTTATTTATTTATTCGTTGATTTATCTATTTATTTAATTAGTTAAACTTTTGTCACTTTTGGTCCCCCAGTTATTTATGTATTTATCTATCTATTTATTTATTTATACTTTTGGCATTTTTGGTCCTCCGTAATGAAGATGCATTTGATCTAAATATTAATTTTAAACCCATGCCTAGTAGTAATGGTACTTTTGCACGTTTTGCTAATAGCCGTTGATTTAGAGTCTGACCGTCTGTATCCAGAAAACTTCTGCACTACTGAATTTTTTTGGCACTACTCTCGGCATTTCTGACCATGTTGTTAAATTTTTTTTGCGCTTGCACATGAACATGACTTGAGTTTGTCACAAACTCGCGCTTTCGTCACATTAGGATATGGTATAAGTCTTATCAAATTTGATGACTGATCTGGTTATCAGACTAAAACTTCAACAGTCCTGACTTAATACTAAAGGAGTATTAAGAGTAGTCAAGTCAAATGTATTTATATAGTGCTTTTTACAACTGATGTCACAAAGCAGCTTTATAGAGTTGGTAGATAACATTCACAAAAGCCCCAGTGAGCAAGCCATGGCAAGGAAAAACTCCCTCAGAGCTGAAGGAAGAAACCTTGGGAGGAACTATACTTACATGGGGGGGACCCATCCTCCTCTGGTCAACTACTTTTTTAAGTTCTTGATAGACAGTCACCATACAATCTTATGATGCTGTTGTAGTGTTCAGGTGTACTAATATATTGACAGTAGTGAAACGGGAGTGGTAGTAATAATACTAACGAGGTGTGTATCAGGGTACGTAGGGCTCTCGCACGCTGTCACTCTCAGTGCAAAGCATCCACGGTGGAAGGCATACCCAGGACAAACCAAGAAATTGGTTAAAATTGGGTCCAGATGTGTATCACATTTACCTGTGTATGTCATGGTGAAGAAAATACTGCAATTAGTATTAGTGAGCATTGAATGAGGACAATTACAGTAATATATTAACCAAACCAAATGTTGCTCTGTAGTCTGCTAGCTACACACAAGAAATTCAAAATATTTATAAACTGCTTCAAGGTCTTTTTGAATGTAACGATTTTCAAGGGGTTTGGAGCATTGCAGAAATGTCCTGAGACATGCAGACTTGTGAAGTCTTATGTATTTTGAAACATCATGTCTCCCAGAAACACCCCAGGAAAAATTTTAAATTGCAATTTTCCGCTAAAATGGCCAACTTCCTGTTGGGTGGAGTCGGATAATTCCAAGTGATCCTTTACCTCTGGTGCTTGGGCCCTAATAATAAACACTACGAAAACAATGAGGCTCTGCACCTCAGGTGCTCGGGCCCTAATAATAATTATAGCAGCAAGTAGAGTCAGTATAAACTTCAATGTGATAGTGCACTGTGCTGAAAATGCAGACCTTTTTGGGAGCGTAGACTCAACATGACACTGAAACACCAGTGTTGAGAATTCCTCAATTTAAAAAAATCCTTAAATGAAGTTTAATAAAATAAATATATTCATTCTCATTTTGTTTTTGAGTGAAACAGCTCAAATAAACTACTCAAATTAAAGCTAACTGTTGCAACAGGCACAATAAATTAGTCAAAAATAAAGGATATTGCCTTTCCAGAGGACTAGGGGGTGCTGGCTTCTCATTTACATAACACTAGCTCATTGATAGCCCTGTAATGGCTCACAAGAAGGAGGGGCGACGCTCACTTGATCCGAAAAATTCACTAAGCTCCTCTCACAAATATCAAAATATATTTACATTCAAACTATATATATTTAAAAAGACCATTTAACGTTTCTGGAGTGTTTGGTTTTGTTTCTAGGACAAAATCTCAGAGTTATACAAGTGTTAATATACCACTGGTGGGAGAGCCGACTCCATGGGGTTAATAACTGCTCATTTAAAAGCTTTAGGAATGTGTCCTAAGCTAAGTGTTGAGTTGACTATTGTCAAAAGAGCTTTGACTGTAAATTAATGTTTCTTTAACAGGTTTCCCGCGGGGTCTTAAAAATTCTAAAATTCAAAACTTTAAATTTGAGGCCTTAAAAAGTCTTATATCCAGCCAGATATCCATCAAAGGTCTTAAATTAAATTTCTTAAAGTCTTAATTTTTTACTTTTAATTCCAGAGAAGCATAGTCTAATCGGAATTTAGTTTTGCTATCTTCTGCTAACGTCTACTTCTGTGTTTCTGGTGGGGCTACCCGTGTGGGGACTATAATTCCCATGATAACTTGCACGTTCGTGAATACACTGTTGCTTAGCAATTTTGTCGCTGTATTAAGCAAGTTTTCAGACTTATTTAGCGACTTTTCTTTTCCAAAAAAGCACCTAGCGACTTTTCTCTGTGTTATTAGAGACTTTTGAAGACTCCAATCGTTACTGTTCCCATTGAGCGCTCCATGAGCTTCTGTACTATCCCAAATTACTGACAGGCGATTAGCATTACATTAGCCTCGTGCAGCCTCTCTGCTGCGGTTGATTGAGTTTTATTTGCTGGATACGACTGGTTCTGTGAGCCTGTGAGGAGACCCATCAGAACACGGAGCAATGTGGTCATGATGACGTTAAATCTGTTCCTGAACCTTCATTGTAAGCAGGATAACAAGCCCTCCACTGGAAGAGCACCATGCAAAATAGTTAAGTACTGTGCTAGCTAGCTCACTAAACTGAGCAACTTTGGAATCTTTGTGGTGCAGTTTAAAATATGGGAGAACAATATGTGAGCTTGTTACAGCTTCAGTATGTGTTCAGACTTTCAGCTTTAATTCAGTGGGTTGAATAAAATGATTGCATAAAAATGTTAGGAACTAAAGCATTTTTAAACATAATCTCTTCATTTCAGTGGCTCAAACACAATTGGACAAGTTAAATAATTGTAAATAAAATGTTCATTCCTAATACTTGGTTGAAAACCCTTGTTGACAATGACTTCCTGAAGTCTTGAACTCACGGACATCACTAGACGCGGTTTCCTCCTTTTATTTCTCTGTTAAATTCAGTTGTTGTCTGTTTATGGGCCTTTCTGTCTGAAGTTTAGTCTGTAACAAGTGAAATTCTTCTCAATTGAGTTGAGGTCAGGTGACTGACTTGGCCATTCAAGAATATTCCCCTTCTTTGCGTTAAACTCCTGGGTTGCTTTGACTTTGTTTTGGGTCATTGTCCATCTGTATTATGAAATGCTGAATCAGTTTGGTTGCCTTTGGCTGGATATGAGCACACAGTATGTCTCTGAATACCTCAGAATTCATCTGGTTGCTTCTGTCCTGTGTCACATCATCAATAAACACCAGTGACCCAGTGCCTGAAAGACTGAATTCTTACAGTGTTTGTAAGAGCAGATCAACACAAACCAACCACTGGACAATGAACCTGACTCAGTTATAGCTGATCTAACCTGCAGACAGTCAGTACTAAAGTACCTACAGAACCAACTCTTGAGTATTACACATTACACGGTTCGGTCCAGCAAAGGCCTGGTTCAGTCCAGCAAGGTCCAAACTATGTAAAAGCCCTCTGTTGTATATTATGATGATGATGATGAACGTTACACTTATATTGCGCATTTCTAGATACCCAAGGACGCTTTACAATCAACACACTCCATTTACACACACTCAACCATACGCAGCCAATCGCGCACAGCGTACTCTCAACTGGAAGTGACCGTCCACCTGGGGGACTGCATCGAGCACTAGGGAGATCACCCAGGACAGAGTGCCAACCATATCTTGGGCAAACATACACATTCATACACACACCAGGGTAATTATAGAGTAGCCAATTCACCTGATCTCCATGTTTTTGGACTGTGGGAGGACTCCGCTCAGATGTGGACTCTAACCCAAGACCTCAGCGCTGAGAAGCGAACGTGCTAACCACTAAGCCACCATGCTGCCCATTATATTATATCTTCTATACTGACATTTCCAGCAGAAAGGAGCAGATTAGCAGCTTTTTATAACTATGTTTAAAGGAATGGTTCACCCACAAATCAGATTTACATTTTTTACTCACTCAGATGGAGATGATAAATGTTTCAAGTTGGAGCTGCGAGGCTAACAAAAACACTACAATTCAATAGTCACCTAAATCGCTCGGCCATTTCAGTAAAAATATGATTAGTAATATTATTACCAGTATTATTAACAGTAGCAGTAGTACTAATATTATTAGCATTTTTAGTAGTACTAGTACTTTTAAGATGGGTTTTTTTTTCAGCAAAGTCCAATTTAGCCTTTTTATTCTTGAGGCTTATGAGTGGCTTGCACTGTGCAGTGAACCCTTTGTATTTACTTTCATGCAGTCTTTTGTTTATGGTAGATTTTGATACACCTGTGTTCACTTGGTTGGTTGTTGTGAAGGGGTTTCTCTTCACCATGGAAATTATTCTCCGATCATCCACCACTGTTGTCTTCCTTGGGCATGCTCATCAGTGCTTTCTTTCTTTCTGAGGATGTAGCAAACTATTGATTTTTCTACTCCTAATATTGTTGTAGTTTCTTGGATAGGTTTTTCTGTTTTTGAAGCTTAAGGATGGCTTGTTTCACCTTCATGCAGAGCTCCTTTGACCATGTTTCATCAAAATCTTCCAAATGCACACACCACACCTCAAATCAACTCTGGGCCTTTTCCTTTTATCTTATCCTTTTTAATTGAGAATGACATAATGAAGGAAATCAAATGCCCCGAGAAGGGCATACAAAGACAAGCTTGGGTAACTCCAAACCCTTGAAACTGAGATAGGTGATTAAAAAAAAAAACTCGGACATATGTAGGGTGAGGTTGTATTTAGATATACTAGTGTTGTGTTGTTACTTGTGTTGAGATTGTAACTATTTTGATTCTGTTCCAATATTGAATCCATTTTTTTTTTATTTTTTTTTATTTTTATTTTTATTTTTTTTTAATTTCTAGGTTTTTGCCCATTTTTATCCCCTTCCCAATGTAGTGGTAGCCAACCCCTTCGTTAAGCCTCTCCCCATCACTTTACAATGTCCCTGACTCTAGGAGGGTGCAGGCAAGCACAAGCCTCCTCCGTTACGTGTGATGCAGCCACCGCTTCTTTTTCGAACCACCACTGATACACCGTCACTGGAGAACCTAACGCGCTCAGAGGAAGGCACACAGGGTCCCCAGCTCTGATTGGACCAATTGCCCTGATTGTCTGATTGGCCAGCGGACATTGCAATGTGAAAGTAATGGAGAGAGTGAGAGCACCATCTACCCACCCAGAAAGAGCACTGCCAATTTTTGCTCTCTTGGGCCCCGGCTGTTGATGGCAAATGGCATGACCGGGATTCGAACTCGCGATCCTCGGGTCATAGTGGTAGCGTCTTTGCCCGCTGAGCCACTCGGGGCCTAATATTGAATTAAATTAATCATTTTCTATAACTGAATTAATAAAAATAAAATGTTTTGAGAATATTTGGGATCATTAGAATGTTTCTGGCAATTGTTGTGTTCACTGAGAATGGTCTTAAAAGGTCTTAATAAAGTCTTAAATTTAACTCACTGAAACCTTAAAGAACCCTGTTTGAGTAGTTTTGTCAGAATTGCATGAAGTGTGCCAAGTTGTGGAGCTTGACAAAGCAATAATTTTCTCCAGGTCTAGCTGTGATATTAGATTAAATGGTTCCAGTCTATCTGGTATAACTGTTTTGTTCAATCTCATCAAAGCCTGATGGCAGACAGCTTGGGTCCATAAAGTCCATAAAGGTGTTACTGGTACGATTATTCAAGGTTTATTTTTTGTCTAGACTTCTTATATTTGAGAGGTGCTACAATATCTAAGGTTGAACGAAAGGTATTTCCTTAACAGTCTGTTAGTCTTTCTATTTTCATTGGGTTTGATGAAGAGTACACTGCTATTAATAAGTCTGGTAGGTTTTCTATAATTTGTTGGGCTGTAGCTGCTGTTTTTGAGTGCTTCATACAATAGCGTGGAGATCTGCATATATTATGACTGAGATGCAGCTCATAAGAAATTTAGATCTGATTAGGTTAACTAAATTATCTAAGTATAAAATTCCAAGGATCAAACCTATATCCAGGGTATGATTACAATAGTGTATATGTTCTGATACATATTGGGTAAGACCAGTAGAATGGATGACTGCGGTAAAAGCCTTTTTTAGTGGGTCATCTATTTTCAAAATGAATATAAGTCTCCTACAATTATTACTTTCACTGTGTACTGCTAAGCTAGATGCTAAGTCACTAAATTCTTTTAAGAATTGAGTATGGCCCCAGAGGCCTGTATATTTTAAATAATGAGAATGCAAAGTTATTTGTGGCTGGCTTGGTAATATTACTGGAAAGGCTTTCAAAGGAATTAAATTTACTAACAGCATTTGACCCTAGCCCTGCATCTTTGTCTCCACAGGCAAACTGGTTATCTAAGGAATGGGCTAAGCGGGCAGCTCTACCCTCTCATGTGGTCACCATGCTGGATAACTTTCCCACCAACCTACACCCAATGTCCCAGTTTAGTGCTGCTATTACTGCCCTGAACAGTGAAAGCAGCTTTGCCCGAGCATACGCTGAAGGAGTTCATAAGACCAAGTACTGGGAGGTAATGAGTTTATTGTAAACTGTTGTAATGTCAATTGCAAATCTCCATTTGAGTCCCTTGTGTGAATTCTTTTAAATAATTTTCTGGTTTAGTTTGTGTATGAAGATTCGATGGACTTGATTGCCAAGCTTCCTTGTGTGGCTGCAAAGATATACCGCAATATATACCGCGAGGGCAGCAGTATTGGAGCCATTGACTCAAACCTGGATTGGTCGCATAATTTTACCAACATGCTAGGATACAGTGACCCACAGTTCACGGAGCTCATGAGGCTCTACCTCACTATCCACAGGTAACAACTAGTTTTACAGTTTCACCATGAGCATTTGTTGTTTTTAGTTATATTTAATAGATCTGGGCGATATGGCCAAAAATTTTATCATGATTTTTCTATATTGATCAGTTTTCAGATTTAACTGGAACTAAACTTTGTAAATTTACATTTTGATTCCCCTGCCCAGAAGAGGTAAAACTTCTAACATAAAAATAACTTAACTAGTTTTAACTAACATTTTTTTAATAACAAAATATAGTAATGTTATGTGCCGTGCAAAGTAGAAAATAACAATGTAACAAAATAAATTAACAAGATAAAAAACACACATTCCTACTGCAAAGTTCTAAACCTTTAAAATTGTTAATGTACTGCAATTAACATTAGTAAATATTTGAACTCCGACGTATTTCATGTTGTAATTATGCAGCAAGCACAAACTTCAGAATACAGCAGAAAAGAGAGGAGAGCAGAGACAGGCAGTGCAAGCAGGAAGAAACGAGCGGAGTGACACTTGCAGCTGTGCAAAGACGCAGATATTGTCTCTCAGCTCCAGGTGGTGGTGTTCGCTTGTTTCTCCACTCACCTCACAGTTGTTTCATAATAAAGACTGTGATCTCGCTCCATAGACCCTTCTTTGGAACAATATCAACAGCAAATAACTCACCTTCATCTCATCTTTGTTATTATTGTCAGGACTATCCCTACTGGTCATCTTCCATAACTTGCTGCTGTTTAAATGCGATCCTACAACAGTGCATGCAGTTCACAATGTAGTCTGATAGTGTGCTGCGTGATAAGGGTGTAACCAGTGGTGGCGCTGGTGAGGATGATCTGTCAGAATTCACTGTCAAGCTGCTTAGATGTGAAATGGAAACAAACGTTAATGCTTATCATATTCTATTGTCCCGGCATATCATCGTCATCAAGAGAAAAAATATTGTGAAACAGATCAATGTTGTTTTTATCCTCCAGCACTAATATTTAATGTTTTTAAGGATTCTTTTAGAATGAAAATAATATAATATTGCCAATATATTGCTACATTTTGTGGTTCTGTATGTTAAAGTGCAGTTTGTGATCCATGCAGTGTCTCACATTTAATGATTTGTTCACTGTTTTTGAATAGTTTTGAAGTGCCTTATAAAAACAATGCTGACAGCACTCCTGCATCTATCTTTCAAAGACCGCATTTGGATGTGACGCTGAGCACGTGCACTCAGCTTCTATGGACGACCAATGCAATGTCTGTTCTGAGTGGTCCCTGCTCTTTTAAAACGCTGGATGATCTTGGCCACTGTGCTGCAGCTCATATTCAGGGTGTTGGCAATATTCTTGTAGCCTTGCGCATCTTCATGTAGTGTAACAATTTGTCTTTTCAGATCCTCAGAGAATTCTTTGCCATGAGGTGCCATGTTGGAACTTTCAGTGACCAGTATAAGTGTGAGAGCTGTACTACAAAATTGAACACACCTGCTCCCTATGCACACCTGAGACCTAGTAACACTAATGAGTCACATGACATTTTGGAGGGAAAATGACAAGCAGTGCTCAATTTGGACATTTAGGGGTGTAGTCTCTTGGGGGTGTACTCACTTTTGTTGCCGGTGTTTTAGACATTAATGGCTGTATATTGACTTATTTTGAGGGACGAATAAATTTACACTGTTATATAAGCTGCACACAGACTACTTGTCATTGCGTCAAAGTGTCATTTTGTCAGTGTTGTCCCATGAAAAGGTATACTTAAATATCTGCAGAAATGTGAGAGGACTTACTTTTGTGATGGACTGTATTTAGAAATTAGATTCTGCAAGGCACAAGCCAAGTCATCAGAGATGGTCTGACCAAGTTGACTGGTTATAACAGTTGTCCCTTGTCAAAGTTGCAAGTCTTCACACCTGAATATTTCTCTTTCATCCAATATCCAAAGTCTGTTGGTGGTCATATTGTACTAGCAGTTAAATTTCAAAGAAGGAACCCAAACTAAAACTGATGCAATGTTCCTTTCTTTCTTAATTTTTGACTACATCATTCAAATGCTACAGCAGTTAATTATTTTTAATGTTCTTTTGTGTTAAATTATTGCACTCACAGAGTTGAAAAGGTTCATTTTTTTAAAAACGGTTACAGATGCTGAAGGTGGCATTCAAGGTCATTTTGCAAGAATGATGTAATAATACCAGTGCATTGTAGTAAAACCTATCCTCTCTGTGTAAACACTTGATTACTGATTTCTTGTGTAATTTTTGTATAATTTAAGTGTGTAATTTGAATGAGTCAGTGATGGGTCAGAAATAATGTTTGTGTTTTTTTTTAATTATTATTATTATTATATATATTTTTTTTATCAGTGACCATGAGGGTGGCAATGTCAGTGCCCACACAAGCCACCTGGTGGGCAGTGCCCTATCTGATCCCTACCTCTCCTTCAGTGCGGCAATGAATGGCCTAGCTGGACCATTGCATGGACTGGCTAACCAGGTATAAGCCTGACTGAAAACTCTTACAGGTCTCCAAATATACCTTCTATCATTAATTTTAATTGCAAATCATTTTAATTTGAGTTTGTGGAAGGGGAGAAATGCTTTTGTCAACAATACACATCACCATGACAATCCAAATGGGTGTGTAATATCTCAATCCTCTATATCTTTATTATTTTAATAAGGAAGAACACTTTCACTGTTGGAAAATAATATATTACTTTGTAGAACTATGACTACTGATGCACATTAAATCCCACAAGTTATGTTACTTCAGTCATGTGATGAGACAAACCCATGAGAGCACTGAAGAAGTTTGACTGGACTTGTGGAGGGAGTCCCAAGACAAAAAGAACTGTTACACTTCCTTTTCTTCCACTGTTGTATATTTTATTATGTGCATTGCATATAAAGTTGTAGCTGTGCATACAAGTTAGCATTATACAGCTTGAATATTGTTACATTTTAGTGATTTTAAGAAGCAATCAGATATATGGGCTGATAGTTTTCTAGTGCATCTTAAAAAGTAGAATATTGTGGGAAAAGTTCTTGTTCGTAGTTTAATTAAAAAAAATAAATTGTCATTTTGTATTCAATACAAGTAAAGTGACCTATTTCAGGCTTTTTTTGTTTTAATGTTGATACTGTTGATAGTAATTAACTCAAACTACAAATGAAATCCTAATTATTTCAGATTCTGGATTTTTGATGTTCATGAACTTACAAGCCACACTGATCCAGATAAAAAAAACTGGGCAGGTGGACTGAAATATCATCCAACACAATGCATAATACACATGTTCTGTATTTCCATTTGATACATTTATTTATTTTGTCCTACAGGAGGTGCTGGTGTGGCTTACAGCCTTACAGAAAGAGCTGGGTGGTGAAGTGTCTGATGAAAACATGAGAGATTACATCTGGAACACACTGAAATCTGGAAGGGTGAGAACAGAAGCTCCAAACATACATGAGATTTTAGACTTATAATTAGTAGACCAGAGGAGGATGGGTCCCCCATGTGAGTCTGGTTCCTCCTAAGGTTTCTTCCTCCAGTTCTGAGGGAGTTTTTCCTTGCCACTGTCACCGTTGGCTTGCTCACTGGGGATTAGGGATTAATGATTTGGTGTTTGTTATTACTAACCCTGTAAAGCTGCTTTGTGACATCAGTTGTAAAAAGCGCTTTATAAATAAATTTGATTTGATTTGATTAGACAGAAATGAACGCCAGTTGTCAAAGACCAGTGTAGTATCTAGTCGCTCTTGTCTTTTATATGATCAGGTGGTACCTGGCTATGGTCATGCAGTCTTGAGGAAGACGGACCCACGCTACACATGCCAGCGTGAGTTTGCTCTGAAGCACCTTCCCAATGACCCCATGTTCAAGTTGGTGGCTCAGCTTTACAAGATTGTGCCCAATGTGCTGCTGGAGCAGGGCAAGGCCAAAAACCCCTGGCCCAACGTTGATGCACATAGTGGGGTGCTATTACAGGTAAGGCATTGTCTTAGATTTAACATTCTAAAGTGTGGTCTTGATGTTAAGGTGTGTTCAAGAATTTCTGTATTTACCATTATTAATATTATTTATTATTGCAAATTAGAAGAAAAAAAATCAATGCATGATATTGACTTATTAATATTTATTTATTTATTTATTATTACATATAGTGGTGCTTGAAAGTGTGTGAACCCTTTAAAAGTGTCTATATTTCTGCATAAATATGACCTACAACATCATGTTTCACAGATGGGATAGGGTTCTTATGTTGGAATGCAGGTTTTTTTATACCTTTTTCCAAACACAACACTTTTCATTTAAACCAAAAAGTTGTACTGTATTTTGGTCTCATCCATTCACAAAACATTCTTCCAATATCAATCAATTGATCAGTCAAAATGTATTTATACAGTGCTTTTTTACAACTGATACAACTGATCACAAAGCAGATGATTTTCATCAAAACTCAAACCCTGGTGCAAGCAAGCCAAAGGCAACAATGGCAAGAAAAAAATCCTTTGAGGTTGGAGGAAGAAACTTTGGGAGGAACCAAGACTCGCAAAAGGGATCCATCCTCCTCTGATCAAAGTATTGATAGAAATTTACAATGTCAGTTAAGTCTGGCATTGTGAAATATTGTGCAAAACTATAACAATATTAAATTTAGTCAATCATGCTTACCACTACACCAACATGTTTATGAATGCTGCAGAACACACAATACTCAAACTGAAAGAAGAGATTTTCCTGCAGTAAAAACACATTTTTCAGAAGTTTTCATGGTGCACAATACGGAATCACTCGCAATATGAAGTTTAACACTAGAAGCGCGGATGCTCCGAAAATTTTCGTCAGGAGAAAATCCCCCGCTTGGCCCGCCACCCTGCTGGAGGACGATTAGCGTCCTATTGACATGCTAATTACATGACAAACTCTCCAGAGCAAAGTGAGGGAAACCAGTTTCACAGAAAGACACTAAGAATACTATATTATATTTTATAATCAAACGAAGAACACAGAGAAAATGTATTTATTTATTTATTTTAGATCTTTTTAGAGATTTATTTATGCATTGCAGTCTTCAGGGCAAAGTGAGGGAAATATCTCAGAATCTCAGTCAAGATTCACAGAAAGACACTGAAAATACTATATTATATTTCAAAATGAAACGAAACTCACAGAGAGAATGTATTTATTTTAGATCGTTTTTTTGATAATTATTAAGCTTCACGCTCTTCTGAACATTATGGTATAGGGCATAGAAGGATTGGTCAAAACTCCTAGGACTAGTTTGCAAAAGTTGGTTTCGCGTATTATGCAAATTAGCAAAAAATCTAAGTGGGCGGAGCTTGATGGTCCAAATGGCAGATTAGTTTTGTTTGAGCCAAGGAATCATATAAAAAAAGAATTTTGTCTGTAGGCCTTACGGTATTTGAGTTAGTTGACAAAACTCGTTGACATGCGCTATAGCGCCCCCTAAAGGCCGATCTGGCTGAGTGCGAGCGCCTGAGTAGCGGGGGGGACTACTACCTATTGACCAAGTTTCGTGTGTCTAGGCCTTACGGTTTGGTCTGCACGATTCGTTTTAGGGAAGAAGAAGAAGAAGAATAAATATAGCCACAAGCGGCAATTAACGGGTTCCTCTCAATAGGGCCAAATATGCAAGAATCAGCGCAATGCTGAGGTTTTCATGACATCAGAGGATTAATTTCATGACATCAGAAGATTAATTTCACATTATCGCATTGAACAAAAATAAAATCAAAACTTTGCTCAACTGGGGATTTGAACTCACAACCTTGTCACTGAGAGTCAATCTTGCTTACCACTATACCAATGTGCTTCTTATGAACACTGCAGAACACACAATACTCAAACTGAAAGAAGAGATTTTCCTGCAGTAAAAACACATTTTCAGACGTTTTCATAGCGCACAATAAGGAATCACTCGCTATATGAGGTTTAAATTCACTTAAATGATAAGAATCTGGTCTAATGTAGAAACCAGGTAGAACATATTTCAGATCATGGCAGTCATCAAAAAAACTCTCACATATGTGGATTTGAACCCATGACCTTATCATTGGGAATCCAATGTGGTAACCACTACACCACCATGATTTTGCTGAATGTAGCAGAAAACACAATACTCAAATTGAAAGTAGACATTTTTATAGAGTAACAATACACATTTCAGAACTTTTCATGGCACAAAATGGAATCACTTGCAATATGAGGCTTAAAATGTAAAAATTTGACCTCAGGTACAAACTATTATGCTGTTACAACATTTTTCAGAAAATATCAGTGAGCAATAAGGAGGCCCTCTCAGTATGAGGGCTAAACTCGCTTAATACACAAGGATTAGGCCTAAGTCAGAAGTTTTCACACAGTCAGAAGACACATTTTATGATAATTATTTACTTTTAGAGTCAGGAAAATGAAAAATAGGTCATGGTTGACAAGATCTGGCAAAAAAAAAAAAA
>BRDA01008418.1:0-13875 GCA_036984385.1 Crenuchus spilurus | reverse complement strand
GCATACCAAACTGTGGCTTCCTACGACTTACGGTAGCTGAGAAACAGACATTTAGCTATTACAGCGCCCCCTATTGACAAATATGCGCCAGCACTTAAAGGCTTCCTCAGAATCATGTCCTGGATGAATGTATGAAGTTTCATCAGAATATTCGTAAGCGTTCCCGAGAAACAGCTGATTAAGTAGAATATGCGCCAATTCGGTAGAGCTAATTTGCATATGGCGGCCATATTCTTTTAAAATTTCAAAGTTTTTTTTGATAATTATTAAGCGTCACGCTCTTCTGAACATTATGGTATAGGGCATAGTAGGATTGGTCAAAAATCCTAGGACTAGTTCGCAAAAGTTGGTTTTGCATATTATGCAAATTAGCAAAAAATCTAAGTGGGCGGAGCCAAGGAATCATTTAAAAGAAGAATTTTGTCTCTAGGCCTTACGGTATTTGAGTTAGTTGACCAAACGCGTTGACATGCGCTATAGCGCCCCCTAAATCTGGCTGAGTGCGAGCGCCTGAGTAGCGGGGGGGACTACTACCTATTGACCATGTTTCGTGTCTCTAGGCCTTACGGTTTGCTCTGCACGATGCGTTTTAGGGAAGAAGAAGAGGAGGAATAATAATCAGAACAAATACAATAGGTACCCTAATAATCCTAACAAATACAATAGGTTTCCTAGCACTACGTGCTCGGAACCCTAATAATATGCTCCGAAAACAATAGGGCTCTGCACTGGCAGTTCAGGCTTCCACCTGCACCTCTGGTGCTTGGGCCCTAATAATAATAAACATTACAGAACCTGCTAACTCCTGGAAAGACATTTCCCTGACTGTAGCCATTCACACTATGGTTTGGGTGGTGAATGTCCTTAATTATCCGTTTTTGCATTCCAAACTTCATAATGTGCTCAGAGCATTAGAGAGATCTTTCTTGTCTTGCAAGCTGCAAATTTCCATAACAAGCAGTGATACTCCCAGAAAGAACAGACCCAATGTTCGCAGAAAAAAAAAGTTTCAGCAGTGCTGTGGAGATCTTGAATTTCTTCAGGTTCCTGAGGTGGTACAAGTGTTGCCGTGCCTTCTTTTTTTGGTTGAGATGTGAGTAGTCCATGTCAGGTCGTCAGAGATGTTGCCACAGAGATACCTGTCACTTTCTTGGCTGAAGTTCTGTTGATCTGGAGAAGTGTGTACAAAATCCTCTTCTTTCTTCTGTAGTCTACAACCATCTCCTTGATCTTGGAGACATTCATCTTCAGGTTGTTGACATCACA
Source organism: Crenuchus spilurus (assembly GCA_036984385.1). Lineage (NCBI taxonomy): Eukaryota > Metazoa > Chordata > Actinopteri > Characiformes > Crenuchidae > Crenuchus > Crenuchus spilurus. Next base: position 12,609 of record BRDA01008418.1, on the reverse strand, counting down.
CCATGATAACAGCTGTTCCACCTCACTAGGGTGATCCTTCTCATTGTTTTTAGAGATTAGGCCTACCACCACTGTAATCATCCGCAAATTTCCTACTGGTGTTGGAGCTGCGAGTGGCTGTACAATCATTGGTGTATAAAGAGTACAGGAGGGGACACGATACACAACCTTGGGGGGCACCTTTACTGAGGATTATGGAGCTAGATGTGAAGTTTCCCCATCTTAACCACTTGAGGTCTGTCAGACAGGAACCTCTGTACCAAGGATCACTTTGAGTAGTTCAGCCCCAGATCTCTTGAGTTTCATCACCAGCCTGGAGGGAACTATAGTGTTGAATGCCGAATTGTAGTCAACAAACAGCAGACATGTATAGTTCCCTTTACCAATGTGTGGATGGTGTGGAGGACGTACGAAATGGCATATTCAGTACTCCTATTGCTACAATAGGCGACCTGAAGTGGGTCCAATGTTGACAGCAGAGATGAACATATGTGTTTGATGAGCTTTTCAAAGAACTGGAGAGCCACTGGACGGTAGTCATTTAGGCAGACTGGGTTGATGCTCTTGGATACAGGGATTATTGAAGATTTTTTTAGGTGTCTTGGGACGACAGAATGGAGCAGGGATAAGTTGAAGAGGGGGGTAAACAGATGAGCTGACTGGGCAGCGCATGATTTTAGCACCCTCTACGTCACTCAGTGCATTCTGAATCGTGGCCTCTGATTGGGCAGACCAGAGTCTGACGCTTTTGGTTGACAGAGTTTCCTGTTTTTGATTTTGTTTATATTCTGGCATGAGAAAAATGACAATGTGGTCTGATTTTCCAAAAGCCGGGTGAGAGATATTTGTAAGCATTCTTGAAGAGGCTGTAACAGTGGTCCAGCATATTTCCTCCTCTTGTTGCACAGGGTACATGTTGAGGTAAAATAGGCATAACTCGCTTGAGGTTGGCCTTATTAAAGTCCCCAGCCACAATGAGGTCAGCGTCCGGGTGTTTAGCACAGTAGGTACCAATGTTCCCTCTAAGCTATTGCGCACTGCTGACACGGTCTTCGCGCACAGAAAATCTGTGCTGCGCACAAAAAAAATCCAACCTGAATTTAAAATCAAATAAACACATAATTCATTCTGTACTATTTTGCAATGTGAGTCAGTAAGTGACCGGTGACTGGCTGTTCCAGCCAATGATGCGATTCACATATTTATTTACACAGCTAATCAACATCACTGACAGGGTATGACGGCGTCCTTACATGCCGCCACACGTGTGTATTAGCTAGCAAAGTGGTGTGGCCAGGGTTGCCAGGTTTGTGGTTTTCACGCCAAATTGGGCTTGTTTGAAAATCCAGTCGCAGGAGAAAGTTCAAGCGTGGGTGTTGGAAGATTGAATCAACACCGCAACAACAAGAAAAGTTGGTGTTGGACAATTGAATGCAACAATAAGAACAAGGAGAAAATACCGAAATAAGGAAGTACAGCGTGAAGAGAAGAGTGAGCAAGAGAGAGAGACGGACAGAAGGTGAAGAGAAAACAGTCACTAGCTAATATGCCAGGTAAATGGGGGAAATACGGGTATTGCAAGGACTGAGAAAAAGAAAAAGGTTTGATATAGTGGATTAAAAGTGTTCCTAATAATGAGAAAAACACGTATTGCAATACTGCAAATGTGAAATGAAAAAGTCAGTTCCTTTTTTTTTTTTTGCTAATCATGTTACTATTAAATGTTCTTGACTGGAATATAAACTGTTATAAAAGAACTAATAAACACTAATGTTACCATAATGATTGATATTAAATCCCTTATAAACAAAATACTAAGTCATACACTCATAGTTGTTTTGCCATTTGCTTCAAACGTGTGACAGGCATAATTTGGGCTAGTTCAAGCTTCTGAACGGCGGGTTTTCGACTGACTTTGGGCTGGATATTTTTGCTGTACCTGGTAACCCTGGGTGTGGCCGATGTGGAGTGAAGACACGCTAATGCTAAATGTTAAGTGTTGTTTATGTTGACCCTTTATAATAATGACAAAACAAACAGGCAAAACATGTTGCAAAGCCAAAATAAGCTGGAGTACCTACATTCAGCACAAAATTCATTAAAAAAATTTTAAGTAGTGTAAAAAAAAAAAAAGTGAAATTTAAGTTCTAAATCACATTTGTACTCATCTAGTGTCAGTTATGGGGGCAGCCATGGCCTAGTGGTAAGGATCTGGTCTTGTTGTGACCAGAAGGTTACCGGTTAGATCCCCAGACAGGACATGACTGAAGTGCCCATGAGCAAAGCACCTAACCCCCTAACTGCTCCCTGGGCGATGGTGGATGAGGGCTGCTCACCGCTTCGGTCACAAATTCTCACAGCCTAGTGTTCACTAGTGAGTGTGTGTGTGTGTGTGTGTTTGTTTCACTGCATGAATGGGTTAAATGTGGAGGGCAAATTCCGTTGGGGGGAAATCACATTGGTGAATCTTAATCTTATTTACAAACCGGATTCCAAGTTGGGACACTAAACAAATTGTGAATAAAAACTGAATGCAGTGATGTGGAGGTGCCAACATCTAATATTTTATTCAGAATAGAACACAAATCACAGATCAAAAGTTTAAACTGAGAGAATGTATCATTTTAGGGGAAAAATATGTTGTTTCAAAATTTCATGGCGTCAACAAATCCCAAAAAAGTTGGGACAAGCCCATTTTTACCACTGTGTGGCATCCCCCCTTCTTCTTACAACACTCAACAGACGTCTGGGGACAGAGGAGACCAGTTTCCCAAGCTTAGAAATAGGAATGCTCTCCCATTCATGTCTAATACAGGCCTCTAACTGTTCAATCATCTTGGGCCTTCTTGGGCCAAATGTTGTTTATAGGTGAAAGATCTAGACTGCAGGCTGGCCATTTCAGTACCCGGATCCTTTTCCTACGTAGCCATGATGTTGTGATTGCTGCAGAATGTGGTCTGGCATTATCTTGTAGAAAAATGCAGGGTCTTCCCTGAAAGAGATGACGTCTAGATGGGAGCATATGTTGTTCTAGAACCTGAACATAGTTCTCTGCATTAATAGTGCCTGTCCAGATATGCAAGCTGCCCATGCCACAAGCGCTCATGCAACCCCATACCATCAGTGATGCAGGCTTCTGAACGGAGCGTTGATAACAACCTGGGTTATCCTTGTCCTCTGTGGTCCAGATGACATGGCATCCCAATGTTCCATAAAGAACTTCAAATCGTGACTCATCTGACCACAGAACAGTCTTCCATTTTGCCACACTCCATTTTAAAAGACCCCTGGCCCAGTGCAAACATCTGAACTTGTGTAGCTTGCTTATAAATGGCTTCCTCTTTGCACTGTAGAGTTTCAGCTGGCAACGGCGGATGGCACAGTGGATTGTGTTCACTGACAATGCTTTCTGGAAGTATTGCTGAGCCCATTCTGTTATTTCCTTGACAGTGGAATTCCTGTTTGAGGTGCAGTGACGTTTAAGGGCCTGGAGATCACGAGCATCCATTAGAGTTTTACGGCCTCGACTTTACGCACAGCGATTGTTCCAGATTCTCTGAATCTTTTGATGATGTTATGCACGGTTGATGATGATAACTTAAAAGTCTTTGCTATTTTACGCTGGGTAACACCATTCTGGTATTGCTGCACTATCTTTCTGCGCAACAATGGTGGAATTGGTGATCCTCTTACCATCTTGCCTTCAGATAGACACTGACACTCTGAGAAGCTCTTTTTATACCCAATCTTGTTGTCAATTGACCTAATTAGTGTTAATTGGTCTTCCAGCTGTTCGTTATATGCTCAATTTCCTTTTCCAGCCACTTATTGCTGCTTGTCCCAACTTTTTTGGGATTTGTTGACACTGTGAAATTTTGAATCAACATTTCTCCTTTAAAATGTTACATTTACTCAGATTAAACTTTTGATCTGTCATCTATGTTCTATTACGAATAAATTATTAGGGATACAGCTTTTTCACTTCCGATACGATACCGATATGGCAACCTTGAGGAAGGGCCGATACCGATATCGTCCGATAACGATATCAGCACAAATTATACACTTTTATTACTTATTTTGTACTGTAAATAAAAAAGTCTTGAACGAATGATATTTTTCAAACAGAAAACAATATTCAACAACAGCATGTATGAGAAAAACTGACCCATTTATTATTACCCAATGGGTAACATCAATTATAAACTTAAACAAGAATATTCAACTGAATAAAATTAAAACAAATAAATTAGAAGACCCTGAAAAATAACCTCAATAAATGCAACAAAATAAAGTATACTTTTAAAGCGCAAATCAACAATGCAGTGTCACTTATTTTTTTCTGTTCTTAGTCTTGATTAAACAATAGCGTGAACAAAATAAACATATATAATTATTTTAACATATTTAATTAGTCGTTTAACTAACTATGGCTCAGTCTCTGATTTGTGCAGACCAAGCATGATATGCAGATTTTTTTTAGGAAGATGAGCATTTTAGCATCCTGAGCTGTCAGCTTGCTCCTGTGCTCCTCAATGATAGATGCTGAGCTGAAGAGCCTCTCGCTCTCGACACTTGTGCAAGGAGCACAGAGGAACTTGGCAGCTATTGCTGCCAGGGTGGGAAATCGTGCTTGGTTGGCTCTCCAGTAATGTAAAGGATTGTTCTTACGTTCAATAGGAGCCTCACAGAGGTAGCTCTCCATTTCAATGATTGCCCCTGGTGATCTGCTCAGAAGGACCTACTGCTGTGCTGCTCTCCTCCAGTATATCATCGAAGATACATCGTTACAGATTTTGCGCTCGGCTGTAACGTCTTTTTCAGATTTGACCGAAAAATACTGCCACGCTGCCGACATCGCTGCTCTTTTTCGCTACTTTCACGTTAGCCCGCTGTTGTTGTGATCACGTGGGGTCTGCATGCTGGATCCATTCGCAGCTGGATATAAACGCTAGAGTGGAGTAAGCGGACTACTGGATTTGACTGCTTATATCGGAGCGCTTTTATCGAAGATTTTTTATGCTGGCCGATAAAATCCGATGTTTTTATGGCTGTTATCGGACCTGTATCCGATATCAATATCGGATCGGGACACCCTTATAAATTATTGACATTTGCCATCTCCACATCATTGCATTCAGTTTTTATTCACAATTTGTTTAGTGTCCCAACTTTTTTGGAATCCGGTTTCTACAATTTTCATTTATTGATTATTGAATACTGTCACTAGTTTGAGTAGTAAAAATGTAAATAATTGTGTCAGTATATACTGTATTTTGCAGACAGAGTTACATGACTATCTCCCAGACCACAATAGGACAATCTCACCCAGTGCACAGCAGGAGCTTCACACAGTGGCTCATACTCATAATACAAGTCAGAGCTTTATAATAAAAATATTAAGTGTGTTGGAAAATTTGAGTTTATAGTTGGCTTGGTTTGGTTGTCAGTTTGTTTTGCCATAGTTAAAATGAAATATTTATATATCCAATAGCATTAACATACTACACAGGTCATGAACAAGATTTGTAATAGTTATTGTAAGTGGGCTAAAACACTTAATTAAAAGTATTCTAACAGAAATGTTAATGGAAATGCTGTAATTAGATTCTTTTTATAAAAATGTAATTACACTAAAATGTGAGTGAAATAACTTTTTTTTTTTTTTTTGACTGACTGTACCCTATTGGAGGATCTAGGATGTATGTTGTAGGGAGACATTTGGTATTCGGCCTCGGCCGCTCGGCTTGCTGTGGAAGTATGGAGTCTCTCACTGAGCACGCAACATTTCAGACGAGAACAATGCGATAAACGCACGTGTTGTACAACCGAAAGCAGAAGAGACCTCATACGTGGCCTTGCATGAGACCTTTGGCAGCGATTTATGCTGGATGTGTGTGTGTGTGAGAGTGAGAGTGAGAGTGAGAGTTTGTGTATCTGCACGTGCACAAGCCCGTAGCATGATTCCTGCTCGCAAACTCGCTTTCAAAAGCTGACTGTGAATCTGGTGTGTTTGAGGGACAGTGTGAAGACGCACTGTTGGTTATTTTGAATAAGAAGCCGCTTAATGGCTCACAGCAGGGGAGCGATTGTGCTTTGTGTGCGTTCAGAGCCACTCGGACTTCACAGTTCAGCCATGGCTTCTGATTGGGGTGGACTTCACATCAGCCTTCAACACAATGGTTCCTCAGACCCTGACTCTCAAACTTTTTTCATTCAGACTGAATGCTTCCCTCTGCAACTGGGTCCTGGACTTCCTGACCAACAGACCACAGTCTGTTAAGATCCACAACATCACCTTCTCCACCTTAACCATCAGCACTGGCTCCCCACAGGGCTGTGTGTTAAGCCCCATCCTGTTCACTCTGCTCACATATGACTGCTCACCTACCCAACCAGGCTCTCATATTGTGAAGTTTGCAGATGACACAGCTGTGGTTGGATGCATCACAAACAATGATGAGTCTGGCTACAGGCAGGAAGTGAAACACCTGGAGGGCTGGTGCAGAGAAAACAATCTCTGCATCAATGTAAAAAAGACGAAGGAGATGATTGTGGACTTCAGAAGAAGCCAGCATGCCCCCCCCCACCCCCCCCTGCATGTCAGAGGACCTGAAGTGGAAGTGGTCTCCAGCTACAGGTACTTGGGTGTACACCTGAGTGACCACCTCACCTGGAGCAAGAACACTTCCAGTCTGGTCAAGAAGGCACATCAGCGGCTCTACTTCCTCAGATGGCTGAGGCGAGCTGGTCTCGGAACCTCAGTTCTCAGATCTTACTATGTATACGATGTATAGATGTATGGTGAAGAGCGTCTTGTGATCAAGCATCACTGTGTGGCATGGCAGCTGCTCTGCAGCAGACAGCAAATCTCTGCAGAGGGTGGTCAAAGCTGCACAGAAGATTGTGTTTGATGGTCTGATGGTGTTTTGTGTCACTTATGCAGAAGTATAGAAAATTCCAAAGGGTTCACAAACTTCAAGCACTACTGTATTTATTTTTCAAAAATATATAAAGTAGAAGTATAGTGTGTGTGGGGGGGGTGTTATCATTGCAAATATGCTTCATCATATTTTGAGTATTTGTATGTGTTCTTATAAATAATATATATTTGATATTTGTGTACTTTTTTTTTTTTACAGTACTATGGCATGACTGAAATGAACTACTATACAGTGCTGTTTGGTGTGTCCCGGGCACTGGGGGTACTGGCTCAGTTGGTGTGGAGCAGAGCACTGGGTTTCCCTCTGGAACGCCCCAAGTCCATGAGCACAGACGGACTTATGGCCCTTGTCGGGGCCAGGTCAGGCTAGACAAACCACATCAGGCTATGGGAACGGAGGAGGCGGGGGAAGGAGATTTAACTATATTAGAAACAAGCCCCTGGGCTAAGGGATTTAGAGAGACCATACACCTTTAAATGTCATGTATAAAAAGGGACTTTGTTCTTTAGTACTATCTTCATCTTTAATAATAACAGATACACACCTTTTAGTCTGCAATTCCTAAACCTACAGTGAAGAGAGGGGATAGGTAAAACCTCACACATCCATTTATATATTTTCCAAATTTACAAAGTGTTTTGTCTCCAATCTCCTCTTGTGTGTCCCAGATGATATTTACAAACGTTTTATTTTGATTTTTAAGAATGCCACTTCAGTTTAATAAGTATTAGCAGTTTCATAAAGCAATGAGCTTGAAGATGAATACCCTAATTGTAGCATCAGTTTGCTATTTAGAGTTTATTTTGGTTTGTGTAAGAAAAGCCTTTATTGGAATAAACAAGCAGACCCCATGTTTTCCACAGCCTTAGTAGCAGTCAATTTAAGGAGGCTTTTTTGTTTTGTTTTGTTTTTGGTTTTGAAAAGTTTGTAGGCCTCACGTGTATGGAAATGACCACATATGCCCTTGAAATTTACCAGATCTTTGAGTCATTTGACCAGGGATCCCTCATCCAAACTCACTATCAAAATGTTTCTCCCTGTAAGAACACTCCAGATGATAAAATGTCCTACCTAAATAAGATTTTTGTAATGAACAACAGATTCAGTTTGGAAAGCATGTAGAGCTGTTAAAAGGGTACTGCCCCATTAAAATCTCTCACATACCACTCTCTGACTTCAACCAAACATGACTTTAGACCATAATCTGGTTTTCCACTTTTTATTTGAAATAACCTGTGTAGTTTATTTTTTCCCCTGTTTGCCAATACTTTAGGGACGTAGAGTGCAGCAGAGTGTCAGTACTGTTAGTTTAATTGGTGAATTTGGTTTGTACCACTGCAGCCAGTGATTTCAGTGTTTGGGCCCATTTTTTGTGCGTGTGTGTGTTTTTAACCTGTTGATATAAAAGCGCTTCAGTGATCTGCTACTCCACAAAAAGGACTTGCTAGTGTGGAATGCTCAGTAGAAATCCCTAATTTGATTTTAGTCCCCTTATATGTAGAGTTTTCTGAATTATTGTACAAAAAAATGCAGATTTTTTTGTGAGTACATCATGTGATTTTGTTTTGTATATATTTTGCTTAAATGTATGAACTCTACATAATATCACTAGATCAAGATGCAGGTAAATGACATGCTCTTAATGACAGCTGAGCACATTGTAACCGCTCTTTAAACATTATTTTACATGACTGTATCCTTTAGCATCAGTTAAATACAAGCTTCATATATATTAAACCATGTCCTCTGGGTGGCCACAGGCTTCTCCTGCTTTTTGTGCTTGTGCTAAGGTGGTCACTGGTTTAAATCCTAGAGTAGTTCTTAATGAGAAGTTCATAAGCACTTCCACACATTAAAACATGGGGACTTTTTTCTGTCTGCATTTTCATTTCTTTCTGCCTGTTAATTCATGAGGTTTTATCAATGTTCATTATTCTGTATATACGTACATCTTATTTGTCTCTTTGTGTTTTCCACTGAACCCTCTCAGGTTATTTTAAATATCAAAGAATGAGGAACCACTGGTTTTGAATTGGTTGAAGTCGAGATGATCAAGAGTAGGTAGAACTGGTGAATGGGGTCAAGTGGTTTGAATAGGAAAGAGATGCTTAGGTGAACAAAATGGGAAAACTTGACAAAAAATGAACACCAATAAATGTTTTTAACAAAATGTTATCAAAGCCTTTTTTCTTCTAACCTACAAACAAAGAATTCATACTACAATTACTTTGCACAGATTCTTTTCCAGAAGCATTCCAGTGGATGGAGAGTGCCTCCCTGGATGGGAATCGGACCTTTGTCTATGGCAGTCTACAGGTGCTGGTCATAAAATATGTTATATAAAATATAATGAAAAAGCTGATTTATTTCAGTAAGTCCATTAAAAAAGTGAAACTTGTATATTATATTAATTCATTACAGACTGATATATTTCAAATGTTTATTTCTTTTAATTTTGATGATAACTAAGACAATCCCAAGTCCAGTATCTCAGAAAATTAGAATATTACTTAAAACCACACAAAAAAAATATTTTTAGAAATGACGTACAACTGAAAAGTATGGATATGAGCATGTACAGCACTCAATATTTAGTTGTGGCTCCTTTGGCCTGGATTACTGCAGAAATGCAGCATGGCATGGAGTCAGTCTGTGGCACTGCTCAGGTGTTAGAGCCCAGGTTGCTCTAGAGATTTATAGGTTTTCTATGGGGTTAAGGTCAGGTTACTGTGCTGGCCAATTAAGAACAGGAATATCATGGTCCTGTTGGAGAATGAAATGTGCATCTCCATAAAGTTGGTCAGCAGCAGGAAGCGTGAAGTGCTCTAAAACTTCCAAGTAGATGGCTTGGACCTCAGGAAACACAATGGACCTTTATGTTCTCTGATGAAAGTAAATTTTGCATTTTCTTTGGAAATCAAGGTCCCAGATTCTGGAGGAAGAGAGGAGATGCACAGAATCCACGTTGCTTGAGGTCTAGCGTAAAGTTTCCACAGTCAGTTATGGTTTGGAGTGCCATGTCATCTGCTGGTGTTGGTCCATTGTGTTTTCTGAGGTCCAAGGTCAACACAGCCATCTATGAGGAACTTAGTGAAACTCATCAGCAGTACCTGTGCTAGGCATGTGGGTGCGATAGCATAAATGCTTTGTGTGCAAAGCAATGCGAAATATGTTATTATACTGTTAACCGATTTATGTTACGCATTGCAAAGCAAAGCAATGCACAATATACTGTTATCCGATTTATATTATTATTATTATTCCGCTGGATTTTTTACTTGCTTCTTGTCCCGCACTTTTCGAGATAGACACCGTTCCGACTCCAGATTGTTCGGTCCGATTGTGTGATCCGGGTTTGTAAACAGAATTTTGATCGGATGCACAGTTTTCCTAAAAACTTCCTTAATGGGGAGCAAAAATGTATGCTCATCTACTGTACTTCTGCTTGACCGATTCGCACCATTTCAGATACACTATTTCAGGGCAGGCCCCTGATCACAAATTCACTGTTGTTTTGACCGGCACTTGTTTGTCGTTTTATTTCCATCCCTTTTTCTTCCCATTGACTTCCATTCATTTTCACCCATATCAAATTCCAGGCTTCCTGTTGCTCGACAATGACCAAAATTGATATACTATATGGCAAGTAACGGAACGGAAGAGCCATACTGACCCGCACTCCTCTTTTTGTCATCTTTTCATCCCTCGTTCATTCCATTGGCTTCCATTCATTTTCACATACACCCAAGCCACAGAGTTTGTGTCCCAACAGCCACCAAAATTGATGTACTCCATCAAGGCAGGTAACGGAGCTCTAGTCCACAGCCATACTGACCCACACTCCTCTTTTTCTCATCTTTTCATCCCTCGTTCTTCCCATTCATTTTCACATAGAGACATGGCAACCACCTTGGGACTCATAGCAACCGCCTTGGGGCCCATAGCAACCGCCTTGAGGCCCATAGCAACCACCTTGGGTGCCATAGCAACCACCTTGGGTGCCATACCAACGGCCTTGCGGCCCATAGCAACCGTCTTGAGGCCCATAGCAAACGTCTTGGGGCCCATAGTAACCGTCTTGGGGCCCATAGTAACCGTCTTGGGGCCCATAGTAACCGTCTTGGGGCCCATAGCAAACGTCTTGGGTGCCATAGCAAACGCCTTGGGTGCCATAGCAACCGCCTTGGGTGCCATAGCAACTGCCTTGGGGCCCATAGCAACCACCACAGATATCACATCACCTTACAAACCAACTGGGATACCTTAGCTTGTGGGTCATGTTAGCAATGCGCAACATCCCACGTTTCCTTCAGGAAATGCATTTTTCTGGTTCTTCATCTTCTTCTTCCGCTGGATATCTGACGCGCTTCTTGTCCCACAGTTTTCGAGATATCGACACCGTTCCAACTCCAGATTGTTCGGTCCGATTGTGTGATCCGGGCTTGTATGCAGAATTTTGATCGGATGCACGGTTTTCCTAAAAACTTCCTTAACATGGGGATTTTTAATGAATGGGGAACAAAAATGCATGTTCATCTACTGTACTTCTGCTTGACTGATTCGCACCGTTTCGGATATACTATATCAGGGCAGGCTCCTGAGCAGAAATTCACTGTTGTTTTGATCCGCACTCATTTATTTGTCGTTATATTTATTTATATGTCGTTGTTTTTTTTCATCCCTCGTTCTTCCTATTGACTTCCATTCATTTTCACATACACTCAAGCCACAGAGTTTCTGTGTCCCAACAGCCACCAAAACTGATGTACTTCATCAGGGCTGGTAAGAGATTTAATCCAGAGCCATACTGACCCATACTCCTCTTTTTGTCATCTTTTCATCCCTCGTTCCTCCCATTGATGTCCATTCATTTTCACACAAAGACATGGCAACCACCTCAAATACCATAGCTAAACCTTAGCAACCACCATGGATACCATAGCAACACCTTAGCAACCACCTCAGATACCATATCAACAGCTTAGCAACCACCATGGATACCATAGCAACAGCTTAGCAACCACCATGGATACCATAGCAACACCTTAGCAACCACCTCAGATACCATACCAACACCTTAACAACCACCTCAGTTACCATAGCAACAGCTTACCAACCACCTCAGATACCATAGCAAGAGCTTAGCAACCACCATGAATACCATAGCAACAGCTTAGCAACCACCATGGATACCATAGCAACAGCTTAACAACCATGTCAGATGCCATAGCAACAGCTTAGCAACCACAATGGATACCATAGCAGCAGCTTAGCAACCACCTCAGTTACCATAGCAACAGCTTAGCAACCACCTTAGGTACTATAGCAACAGCTTAGCAAGCACCTCAGATACCATAGCAACAGCTTAGCAATAGGCCTGGGCGATAAACCGAAAATTTACCGATACCGAAATTTATGACAATAACCGAGGTCATTTTGCCCATGTCGGTATTTTCGGTGTCTTAAAAAATGAAAAGAAAAGTCGTTTTGTCTTTTTTGTCAGCTACATTCATGTTCATTTAAGACCAGTGTTGCGAATAACAGCGTTAAAAATAACGGCGTTACGTAATGACGTCATTTTGTCAGTAACGGGATAAAATAATTAATTACTTTTCCTGTCATTACAACGCCGTTGACGTTACTGGTCATTAAAAGCGGTGCGTTA
>BRDA01008416.1:36837-77720 GCA_036984385.1 Crenuchus spilurus | reverse complement strand
ATGCCAGACCACATTCTGCAGCAATCACAACATCATGGCTACGTAGGAGAAGGATCCAGGTACTGAAATGGCCAGCTTGCAGTCCAGATCTTTCAACTACAGAGAACATTTGGCGCATCATAAAGAGGAAGGTGCGACAAAGAAGGCCTAAGACAATTGAACAGTTAGAGGCCTGTATTAGACATGAATGGGAGAACATTCCTATTTCTAAACTTGAGAAACTGGTCTCCTCTGTCCCCAGACATCTGCTGAGTGTTGTAAGAAGAAGGGGGGATGCCACACAGTGAAAATGGCCTTGTCACAACTTTTTTGGGATTTGTTGACGCCATGAAATTTTGAAACAACATATTTTTCCCTTAAAATGATACATTCTCTCAGTTAAAACTTTTGATCTGTGATTTGTGTTCTATTCTGAATAAAATATTAGATGTTGGCACCTCCACGTCATTGCATTCAGTTTTTATTCACAATTTTAGTGTCCCAACATTTTTGGAATCCAGTTTGTACTTTGTAATTACAGACTGTAGTCTTCAAAAATCAGGACCTCCACAGAGCAGGTATTATTTGATTGCTTGATCATTCACAGCACTGCAATGACACTGATGTGGTGGTGGTGGTGTGTAAGTGTACTGTGCTGGTATGAGTGGATTAGACACAACAGAGCTGCTGGAGTGTTTAAACACTGTTAGTTCACTGTCCTCTCTAATAGACACACCTGCCTTCCTAGTCCTCCTTGTAGATGTAGTCTGAGACAGCAGCTCATCTGTTCTCTAGTCCTTCAGCAGTGGTCACAGGACACTTTTGATTGGATAGTTTTGGTTGGTTTTCACTCCAGCAATAAAAACTCAATCAGATCCAATCCTATCAGCACAGCACATATTAACACACCACCACCATGTCACTGTCACTGCGGCACTGAAAATGATCCACTACTCAAATAATACCTGCTTTGTGGTGTGCGGTTCCTGATAACTGAAAACAGGGTGAAAGGAGGTTAAAGAGAAACAGATGGACTACAGCCTGTAGTTGTAATGACAAAGTGCCCCTATATGGTTAGTGGAGCTGATAAAATGGACAATGAGTGTAGGGGTTTTAATGTTATGGCTGATTATATATTTTTGTCCAACTTTAACTTTCTTTTTTCCACATTATATAAAGAAAGTATGATCATGATTTTTTTTATTTGACTATTTGTCTACATTTCAGGTTTCTGATGTAAAACATTCAAAACATGTTACTTTGACAGTATAGGCCAATGTGTATTCAGGGATAAAATAATTATTAAACAAAGCAGCCACAGTATTGGGAATCAAGCCACCCTGGGGGAGAGAGACAGAGCCTATCTCTCTCTCTCTCTGTGTCTCTCTCTTCCTCTTCCTCACACAGAGGTGGCCTGCTAATAATATGCTATCTTCCACATAAAAAAACACACACAGATCATATAGGCAGACTCCTGCAGTGACAGAGACCTTAAGAGACATCATTCTCAAATTTGCCGCTTTAGTTCAAACAGACTGTGAGGGAACAAGCCTCAGGCCTAAGCGGATTTCTCGCCTGTAAGACTCTGTGCATTGTGTGCATTCTCATAGCTTTGATTTCAGTGCCAGGGGTCAGAGTGTGGGTCCAGTGCTCCATCTGCTAGAGCCTGAAGCTCACTAATTTTACACCCATCTAACAACACACTGTATTAACTGCAGTAGCCTACAGCTGAAGCCTTTTTTGTTTCAGTGTTGATCGGTTTGGCTTACAGCTCATGAAAATCACAAATCCAGAATCTCAAATGAATAGAATATTTTAATTAGACTTTGAGTAAATTACTATCCAAACAGTATCATCATTACAACAATAAAAGCCTTGAAATATGTCACTTTATGAGTAATGAATATAAGTATTTGACAGTTTACCTTTTTGAATTACATTGTGAACACAAATGAACTTTTTCCCAATATTGTAGTTTTTGGATATATTGTATATATAAGGTATATATAATAAATATATAATAAATATTATATATATATATATATATATATATATATATATATATATATATATATATATATATATATATAAATTTTAAAAAGTATATAAGACAATTCATCAGCAGTGTAAATATTTTTAGATACTGACATAGTTTATATAGACTGACCTAAGATCCAAGTCCTTCAGTTTTGCCCATTTTGTAGAGGACATTAGTGTTGTATTTATATTTTTCAGCCCAACAATGTTTTCATAAAAGTTATACAGTATTACGTGTTCGGAGGTAAAGTCTTCTGAAATTTTACTTTCTAAATTATGTCCAAAAAAATAACAACTGTGAATGTTTTCATTTCTCTGGAAACAGTCTCTGGAAAGCTATAAAACTAAATCTACATTTCGGCCTGTCTCTCTGATTAGCCACCAGTAATCGCCACCCGTGGGAAGTCCAGCCCAAAGACCACGGCTATTGGTCGAACAGTAGACGGGGTTCCCTCTCTATGCTTTCTGATTGGCTAAGCGGACTGTCTCACTCCTGTATTCGTGCCCGCAGTCTGGAAGGGGAGGGGCGGCCCCGAGTTTCCGGTTCTCGAACGAAACTGGCACACAATGAGCGGGGCAGGTCCGAAACAGAGCCGCCGGTAAACGGACACAGCGCCACTGGGACCCGAGCACCATGGAGGACCAGGTACTGATGGTCTGGTCATGTTTTCGCACGAATAATAACCTCCAAGTCCCCCACAGCTCTGCGGCTCAGTCCGCGCTGAGAGTAACCACGTCGGCATTCCGTAGAGCTAACGCTAATGCTAATGCTAACAGTACACAAAGGAGCGAGGAGTCGTGTTTATTTTTACTACTGTGTTTATTTATGGCCTCACCTAGGTGTGGCGTGTTAAACAGAAAGACTGAGTTATAAATATTAAGTATTAGCGCTTATGTGAGTGTGTGTGTGTGGTTTGTTATGTTTTGCTTGCTGTATCGCAGAGCTGTGTGTACGTAGAGTTTATATTGTGTCGCATACTACAGCGGAGCTTAGCTACAGCAAGTCTGAGCTGTGTGTGTACGGTTTGTTGACTAGACGTGCACGAGCGGTTGTAAAGGCGCCGGGTTGAGGGCTTACACGCGCTGGTGTGGGCAGAGGGAGGTGGGAGTTATGGGGGGGTCCTGAGCAGGAATACGTCTCCATATAAGGCGGTTACATACCTTTTTTTGCAGCACGGATGCATCAGTACTGATCATGCATAAATGAAACATCCATGCATGCAATGCCGAATGTAATGTTTTACTCCCGAGCAGTACATGACAGTGTCCCAACATCACACAATCAGTGATGTTCAAGTAAGCATTTATAAAGATACTGATCTCTTGTGGTAGTAAATGAAATAACATGACACTTTTACATTTATAGGAGTGAGTCACCCAAAATAATATTTTCAGCCAAGACATGCTTGCAGTGTGAATTTAGATTCTTTAGTTTCAATCCAGAGCTGAGAGACTAGCAGTGCTAATAAACACTAACATTCAGCAGTCACCTAAGTAGCTCAGTCATAAAACAACAACAAAACGTCTCTTAAACCAGATTTTTATTAAGATGTCACAGATCTTAGACATGTTACTTGAAGTAGAAAGTATTGATATAGAAATAGCTTTAGTGGTCATGAGGAGTCTTCTGCCTGTCCTGCTGCTGTTTGAAGTGATGCACACAGAATATAGTGGATGCAACATTTAATCGTAAACATTTTTGTATTTAACAGTAAGTAATGCTCATTCCTAAACCCATCGGCTAGTCTGTGGGACTTTGAGATCTGGATGTGGTTTGGCCAGGTTTACAGAAGTTTTGATGATGTCTTTTTGCAGAAATTATTTGACCATTTATATGATTTTGGATGTCTGTCTTGGTAGTTATTGTTTGCATAAACACATTGTACTATAAAATCATGTCTGCACTCACAGTGCCCTAATTGGGTGTAGAAACCATAATTTCCTAGTGGTTGTTGGTCTTTACATGGGACCATGTGAGATTTCCCAGCCATTTTTTTGACATTATTATATTTGATAGTTATTTTTATCTGGATGTACCATCAGACATGAATATTTTGTAAATAAATGTTTACTGGTTTGCTGTCATTTAAAGTAAATATATGCTCCTTTTTCACAAGTCAACCGTTTCCCAGAGGTCTTAGGAAAATGTCGTTATTATTTTTAAGAAACAAAAGCATAACACCACCCTTGCTCAGCATTTCTGAACGATCCTTCTCAGAACAGTTGTTTTGAGTGCCTATTTCTGCTAATCACACCCCCTTTTCCACAAGGTTGTCAGCTGGAATTCTAGGCACTTAAGCTCTGTTGTCAACACACAGCCCCTTAACTTGATGTCTCCAGGTTTTCTGGTGTTATCTCAAACTCTAGACTCATGAGACTCTTCAACTCCACTTAGTTTTGACCAATTCAACAACAGTAATGAATAAAGCCTGTAATTTGAGTCGTATTGCATTGTAAATATAAACACACTAAACAAAATATGAGTTGATTTCTAGCACTTTGACTCCATTGAGTTACAAGGCAAGAGTTGGCATGACTCAGATTCTCAAATCAATTATTCTTTTGGAGTCAACACCCCTCTACTTCTGGCTCCCATAAGAATAAAAGAACATTTACCTACTCTAAACCAGATTGTAATCCTGTGATAAACATGTAATGCTGAGCCAGGCAGCAGTTAGTCTGCACAAAGCTGTGTTAGTCAACCAAACCTATATACTTTATTTTATTTATTTTACCTGCCCTTTAATGTTTATAATATGTTGACAGTAAGTGGAATATACTTTTTTAAAACTAAAAAGAGTAATAACATATTTGACACTTCTAGTTAGGTTACTGTCATGCCAGTAACATTAAAGTTCATATTTTAGCAAAAGGCCAGTTGCAGTGTCAATAGTGTTTTTTTAATTAATAGTGCACTCTATTCTCTCTCTTGTTAACAAATTAATTAAATGAAGAAAAATGATTTAAAGATCCATGCTTTTGTATAACTTCCTAATGAGGCTGGAGTTGGATGCAGGAAATCAAGATGTATGACATGTGTACTGGTGTTGGTTGGTTGATCTGAACTTCCAGGTGTTCAAGCAATGTACATACATTACATAGTTAATAGAATGCTGATTCTTCACCATTCATTGCTACATCACCATGATACACAATGGTTCATGTTTCATACTCTGAACTTTTGCTTTGACACTGATAATACACCCACATTTAGCCCAAAACCTCTCATGGTTGTCCCCGACTTTCTCCGTATGAGATAATGTCTGGCCCCTTGAGGTATGTTGTCACGTTGCATCATTACAGTTTTATTCTTATTCTCTCTTTGTTCTTAAGGGCTTAACTCTTCATCTTTCAGGCGACTTGCTGGTTGTGACAAATTTCATGTGTGCACATACTGTGATTAATCATAGCTTGAGTACCTTTAGCTGGGTTAGTGTAGAACGTTGTTAATCTTGAATTAACCATGGTGCATTTTTTTTAGACTTGAACTTGCCCTGTGAGTCGGGTCCCATGACCACTAGATCTGTTCACAGATGTTGTAACAGCATTCAGATGCAGGACACACATGAATGTCAGGTGTTAATGAGGCCATCACAAAGTCATTGTAGTCGAACATGTTATTGTTCTTGTCTGCGACCCACATTGACACTTGATAGTTCTTCAAAATGGTACAGGATGTCTTGCTATTGTCCTTAATTGGGCAACTTCTCTGATCCTGTTGGTTAAAGACCATTATATTGTTTCCTGTTAATCAGCTGTCATTTAGTATAATCAGGAACTAAATTGTATGCAGAAGTTTACTGAGTGAGCAGCATTTACCTCAAATTCTTTTTGGGAAAGGGCAAGGAAAGCATCAGAAGTTGAGTCATGTTTAACATTACAAACCACAAGGGGAATTCCAATGATGTTTCCGAACACTTGCATGATCCAGTCATCGAGATATAAATGGAGTCATTCAGAGTGTTTTGATGTCAAGTGTAGAGAAACTTAATGACTGATTACTTTACCGTGGTGGTAATGGGCACCATGACTTGCAATGTCTGCAAAATATATATATATATATATAATGGCCATTAGCTAGGGAAAGCACAGCACAGTTAGATGGCTCTTGCACAGGGCTGTTATTGCAACGTGCTATATGGCTGGGCAACTAATTGAAACTAACATTCAGAACCTCTAACCAATCTTCCCCATCTTGATTACTTTTTTACTACTTGTTTTAATATGATAATAGTTTACCCAGTGTGTGTGTTCATGTACATCCCCTTAAAACATAATATAATACCATGTGTGTAGTCAAGTGACTCTGCCCTGTGCCGTTGTAAACCAGGAAGAAACATGGAGGACAGCTCGAACACTGATCTTGCTGAGCAACTTTAGCTTATGCTAAAGAAAATGATGTGTTAAGACACATTTCAGTTTAGTGTTCATTAATCATAATAAAAACTCAGTTAATTGTAATATTAATTTGAGTGTCCAGCACTAACATTTTATGCCGTACATGATTATATGGGGTTTAGTTTTAAGGAAGAATGGTGGGTTTTGCACTTGGGAAAATACATTCTTTTTTTGTATATCATTTTTTACAAAACTTTAAATGGTGCCTGTATTTCAAAATAATTATGATATCCATTATATACTCAGACAAAGAATGTATCATGTTTTCCAGTGCAAAGCTGGGTTTAGTTTTTATTGTTTGGAGTTTGTTAGTGATTTCAAGCTTTGCAGGTTGGCCCCTCGCTCTGGAGCTGTTTTGTGGAAGCCTGGATCATTCGCTTTACCACCGAGTTTGTGCTTTAAAGGGTTACGTGCCTTTAGCGTTTGTTGTAATTTTTTTATTTTGGGAGATTTTGTTTTCCTGAATGAACTCTTGAAACATATGCTTCCAGTAGAATCTTACTCAGTTCCAGTGTACACACCATTATTTAATATTTAATGTGACAAAACAACTTTTAAAATATCTTATAGCTGAAGTATTTAGTCCATTTAAATAACATGAATCAAATAAAGTGCCGTATTGAAAGTAAGAAGTGACTACTTATTTAGCGCATTGAGTCATATGCAGTTATACAACATGTTTGGCTGCATCCTTACTTTGCCTTTGTCCAAAAATTTACTGGTCAGAAAAAGAACAATAGCTTGAAATAATGCTGAAATAGGCCATTAATAAAAGAAAAGTAAGATTTTCTGTGTTGTTTTCTATGTTGTGCTGAGAGAAATGAGAAAATATAACTTTTGAATAAACTGTTCCTTCAGTCACATATATTTCTCTGTCTCAGTGCACGGTGCAGGTGAAGTTGGAGCTGGGCCATCGTGCTCAGCTGCGGAAGAAGGCCACGTCTGAGGGCTTCACTCACGACTGGATGGTGTTTGTGCGTGGCCCAGAGAACAGTGATATCCAGCACTTTGTGGATAAAGTCATCTTCCGACTGCACGATAGCTTCCCAAAGCCCAAGAGAGGTACGCTGAAATGAAGCAATATAGAAGAGAAGGCAGTTTTTTATTGAGCTATTATGAGTCTCATTTGGCCTCCACCAATATTTTACATTTCCTTACATTTTTGTTAAATGTTACTGTAATATATAATTTACCATATTACATAAAATATGCAGTTTCTTATATTTACTTTGATTTCATTGTGAACACTTTGAACCCAAGATATTACATGTTTAGTCTGGTCAGCTTCATTTTGCTTGTTAATATATATGCATTCCTGCATTTCAGGCGTTTCACACATTCCAAAACAAAGTTGGGACGATAAAGCATTTACCATTCTGTAATATTGCCTTTCCTTCTCACAACATTTAAAAGATGCCAGGGGTACCAAATAATGGTGTTTCACATATCTTAAGGGGTTGGCATCAGATTTTGCATTACAAAATTCTCCGCACAGCAGATCTCAGGTGTTCAGCATAGGCTTCTGTCCTTGCCCTTTATGCACTGAAATTCGTCCAGACTCTTTGAATTATTTAGTGATATGCACTGTACAGGGAGAAATCTCATGCATTTGTTGACAAATGGGAGATACGTTGCCCATCTTTTGCTCCTTGGTGATTCAGGCATTTGTTGATGATGCTTTTGTGTAAAATCTAGATTACAATCACCTGTTTGATTGATCATTGTTTATTTTTTACCTCATTAAGTTGACCAGACAAAGCATGACATTTTTTAGTTCAAACTAGCTGCAATGAAATGAAAGGCAAAGTAAATGTAATTTAACACTGAATTTTTTAAAATAAGAATGCATTATTTGTACTTTCTCAGCATTTTGGATTTGCGGTTGTACAACGGGAGCATTGAAGAAAACGTGTTATCCAGTTGTTTTTACATAAGCATATGAGCACTCAAAGGCATAAGTGTGCTCCAGAGTGGGCATAGATTCTGCTCCTACTGAAGAACAAATCTTGAAATTTCATAATAATAGTTGGTGAATGAAGTGCATTCTTATTCGTTCACTCTCAGAAATAAAAGCCTTCAGATTTTACTGTACCTTCACATATCAGTGGTGACTTTACAGTATTCAATACAATACTTCTGGAGCAGTTTTCTGATTCTATGTAAACTGAAACAGTAATTTTAAAACACTGATCGGGTGCACCTAATCCAACAATTTGATTTCAGTTTTTTTTTTTGTCAGATTGAGCAATAGCAGATTGCTAAGCCAGTTTTATTGGCGGTGTCTTACTATAGACTGAATAAACACTTTAGTCACACTAGTATATTTCCAGTACTATTGTTCTTAGTAGTCTGTTCACATAAAATAGTGAAGTATTCAAAACGAACAACTGGCTATACATAATTATGATATGAAATTTATATTTTTTTGTTTAATGGAATTATAACACAAATCTGCTAAAATCAAAATAATAAATTGGATTAAATGTTTTGAGCAAACATTGTCCAATTGTAGTTGTGTATCTTTAGAAGAAGCCAACATGAATTTTGCCTGTGTTTTTCTAACTAAGTGCCAAATTATTGAAACTACATAACAGTTTCAGGGAAGTATGTGATTATTTAGCAGTTAGCATAATGTTAATTAGAGTACTTATTAAATGTCTTGTATATTCACTATAAGACACCATACTTGCCTTGATTAAATGGGATAATTATCTAAATTTGATGTTTGGTTTTGAGCACTGTGAAACTATCTTTGACCTAATTGGCCATGTTTGTGCTTTGTTGGTGATGCAGTGTGTAAAGAGCCGCCATATAAGGTTGAGGAGTCAGGCTATGCAGGA
Source organism: Crenuchus spilurus (assembly GCA_036984385.1). Taxonomy (NCBI): domain Eukaryota; kingdom Metazoa; phylum Chordata; class Actinopteri; order Characiformes; family Crenuchidae; genus Crenuchus; species Crenuchus spilurus. The sequence goes on along the minus strand of BRDA01008416.1, from coordinate 68,466 downwards.
TTTCTAATGCCTATAGAAGTCTACTTTAAAAACAAGGTAAGTGTATGTAAAATACTTTAATATCTCTCTCTCAGTCTCTCTCTTGCATGTCTGGTTTTTAGGGTGTGGGGGCGTTGAATGTAGTAAAACAGCATGATGTGAGCAAAGAACTAGTGTAGTTTTTGTCATTTGTGATCAATATACTTTTATTTTCTAATACAGTGGTTTATCAATTACGAGTGAAGGCTGTACATTCATTTATATTATGAATTGTTACTATCTAATTATGGGGGGGGTCACACTTCTCAGCCTCCCAGGTAAAGTGTATTCAGGGGTACTTGGAAAAGAGAGTACGACTGATGGTTGAATCTCAGATTCAGGAGGAGCAATGTGGTTTCCGTCCTAGTCATGGAACACTAGACCAGCTTGTTAGGATCATTGAGGGTACAAGGGAGTTTGCTCAACCAATCAAAGCTTACGTCTTGCCACCCTACCTTGTAGCCCCGGCATATGAAGAGTACATGAGGTTGTCAAATGTAGGACACAACCAGTACTTGCCAGGAATACCTACAGCTCCTTTAATGTTTCTGTAGATCTCTTAGCAGCCTCCAAAATCAGTTTTCTGTCTTCATCAGTTTTGAGGGACATCCAGTTTTTGGTAATCTCACTGTTGTGCCAAATTCATCCACTTGTTGATGCCCATCTTCCATTTGATCAAGGATATATCTAATGCTTTGGAAATGCTTTTATACCCTTCTGACTGATACCTTTCAACAAAGAGTCCCTTTGATGCTTTGTAAGTTCTTTGTGGCTCATAACTTTTATTGTGATATGCAACTAAGTAAATGCAAGGAGATTCCTACTAGAACAGCTGAACTTTATAGGGGATTAATCAGTTACTTTAATTAATGGCAGGTGCATACTAACTACTTATTTAACACTAGTTTGAATGTGATTGGTTAATTCTAAACATGACCCCATCTTCAAATAAGAGGGTGTGCACAGTTTGTTTATCAATTGAATTGCACAGATTGTAGGTCACAATAAAAGTGGAGATAAATCTAAAATAATTTATGTTGGTCAGTTTTTTTTTTTTTTTTTTTTTTTTTTTTTTTTTTTTAACTTCACGGGGCCCCGAGTGGCTCAGCAGGCTAAGACGCTGACACTATAACCAGAGGATCGTGAGTTGGAATCCTGGTCATGCTGTTTGTCATAAACAGCCGGGGCCCAAGAGAGCAAAAATTGGCGGTGCTCTCTCTGTGTGGGTAGATGGCGCTCTCACTCTCCCTGTCACTCACACATTGCAATGTCCGCTAGGTCAGACGTCTACTGATTGGTCCATTTGGAGTTGGGAACCCTACACTTTCCTCCAAGCACGTTGGCTCCCCAGTGACTGTGTATTAGCCGTAGTTCGAAAAGAGGTGGTGGCTGTATTACACGCAATGGAGGAGGCGTGTGCATGTCTTCACCCTCCTAGCGTCAGGGACACTGCAAAGTAATGGGGAGAACCCCCTAGTGGATGGGATGGGTTAATTGGCTATTACCACATTGGGAAATGGGAGAAAATTGGCAAAAAAATTTTTTTTTTATTTCACAAAACAGCTGTATGTGTGGGTGAAGAAGAGGTCGTCTAGCATTATGCAATTTCTAAGTGATTCAAGACTTCTTCTATGAGTAAAAAATGAAACTTGCCAGCAGAGAAAACTGAAGTGTTTCAGTTTTTTGCATAATTACAAAGATAAGGATTAATTTATAGTTCTTTGGGTAATGTTTGTAGAAATACTATGCTGTGGGAAGCTGAAGTGACCAGCATCTAGGTTTTTGTTTCTCTAGAAGCTCTTGAGCAAAGGACAGAAGACAGTGATAACTAAACAATCATTATTGTTTTAAATCTCACATTTTGTGTCATATAACATATGCACTCCTGTAACTTTCACCAGCAAAAAATAAAATGCAGTCTAAAAATGATGGTGATGGTAAAATACTCAATCACATGACCAATCACACATCCCTAAAGCTTTAATATTGTACAGCTCTGCTATAGTTCCTTTTTCTTATCCTCATACTGAAGTAGCTTTACCCAGCACTATGTTTATAAAAGGCTTATACAGACATCTATTCATAATTCATCCTGCCGCTGCATAGCTGGAGGTTACTTGTCTGTGGAGACAGATAACACTGGCTGATAAACTCTACTCAGGGTGGTCTATAACAAGCCCTCCACTCCGTCCCTACATGCCACGCTGTTTCCCAAGCATACCTTATCTGCTGTGTAACGGTATCAGTTACGCAAGGTTTAAAAAGAAAGTTCCTGTTGCTCTGACCTGCTTTTGACAGCCAATGCATTTCAGAATACCTAGAAAGACCTGTGCCTATTCATTCATTCATTTATTCATTCATTCCAGACTTTGCTTTTTAGATCTTATCTTTTTGAATCTTAACTAGAATTTGTCTGACTTTATCACTCATGTTTCTATGTGTTGAGTATTACAAGTGTTTTCATGCTTTCAATGGGAATATACAGTATATGTATGTGTGTATATTAGGGGCAGGTTTAAAAAAATTGACTCTCATCAACCTTCATTTGAATGATCCAATATCAATTCTTATATACACATAAACTTCATATAAATCTTTAACCCCCTTTAATCTCGCGTGACCAGCCGTTGTTTTTTTGTGCAATGGGATTTGGCCTGCAAGCATGACTGCAGCTCGAATGAAGGCGCTTATGGTGTACATTTTTGGACATCATCTGACCTCTGCATCAGGTCTCATGCTAAACCATCGTTATGTCTCAGCTCTCAGGCCAAAAACCCTCCTACTAAACAACCTCAGAAAAAAAACATGTATCAGACCAGGCGCATTTCTGTACAGGTGCATGATCACACTACACATATTATGTAAAACTATCCAAACGGTTTTATTTCTTATTCCGCAGCATTTGGAAAGCTTAGTGATTAGCTACACTCATTCATATTTAATGTTCATGTTGTTACTTAATGAAGTTCCTAGACAGGAGTGTGTTTAAAAAATTAACTCAGAGTTTCTAATTCACACAAATCCATAAAGTTTGACTTGGTGAATCGGAAAGCAAAGAGTAATGTTATATTTTTTATTATCACGCATTCTGTTCCTTGTACAATTACCACATTAGTTCTCTGGAAAATCTCTTTTCAAATCCAAGCAAAGCCTGTTATTCTAACTGAAATATCCCTAAATAAATTGGGGTCCTTCAGGAAATCACTGGTGATACCCAGCCCTTATACTTAAATAAGCCATAATAGCTTATAGGCAATATTATTAGCCTGACCTCTGTGTGGTGAGTGTTGGCATCTCTGTTGAATATAAACCTGTTGCGTGTTTGAGTTATGCTTTAACTTTGATTGTAAATCAATACAGGAGGAGCCAAAGAAGGTGCTCTTCAACTACGACCTTTTCCTGAACCTGGAAGGAAACCCGCCTGTCAATCACCTGCGCTGTGAGAAACTTACCTTCAACAACCCAACCCGAGACTTCCGCCGCAAACTGGTCAAGGCTGGCGGGGTGAGTGAATGATTTTGGTAGTTGTTCCAGAGAGAAACCTGCAAGTTGTTTGTACTTTAGTTCACGTCCTACAGAACTTATAACTCTTAATAACTAAATAATAAGCCTGCAATTGTGGTAGTTGATACAGAATTACATATTATGCAATTATGATTACTGATTGTAATCCTTGCTGCTCTTGTTTATTAGTGCAGGAAAAATTCAAATCGAATTAATCTATTTAATTTCTATATGGAGACTGGCCTGTCAATTTAACCTGGCTAAATACAAAAAAAAAGTTCACCTCAGAAATAACCCAAGACAAACAGCTTTAATAAACTGAATGAAAGTGTATTTATATACTAATTTATATTCAAAATCTTTTATATAAACATTATATAATACTGTGTAATTACAGATGTATATGTCTAAAAAAAAAAACTTTTACCTGTAGTGTAGAAACAAGAATTTTTTGGGGAAAAATCTAACCACTTTTAATTGGCCCAATGTTACTGTAATTATAGTAACATTTAGCTAATTATTCACAGCTAAAATAAATAGAAATTAAAAACAAATAAAAGCATGACCCAAATATAAGATCCTGACTCCTATTTTTGTTTGAGATTATTTCTAAAAACATCTATATGTAACAAATATCAAGTTATGCTATTTCTTCAACTCACCCGGATTTGCATGTGAATAGTTTGGGATGATGTATTACGTTGGTAATCTGAGAGTGTGTTCTTGTGTGGAAAATATTTGCTGAAGTCATGTTTTGTATTTCAATTAAGTATTTTCTTTGATAATAGACTCAAAAGATCAAAATGTCTGTTCTGTCAGGACACTAGAACACTGGTGATCTTTTGCTATTCTATATGAGAAAAATGGCAACAACTGGTATCTCGGACAAGGATTAAACCTATTGATGAACTGTATTTACCCATCAATTGATAATCTTCATTCACTGTGTAGTCCTTGACTATGCTTAATCTTTTTCTGGGAAACTGACACACAGTCTTCTGTTTTACTCTTTTGTAGTACACAGTTATGATATAAAATAAAATAAAAATGGATAAATGGTAGGGATGCACCAATCGAATACCCAACACTGTGTTTCATTTATATAAATAATAAAATTTTTAACTAAAGTTGGTTTGACATTAAGTGTAATAACATGTTTAATTGATTATTCTTTTATATTTGTATAACAAAACTACACAATAAGACAATAACATATAAAGGTTTGAAGATACATGCATTACATTATTACTAATTTAATGTTAAAAACATGAAATGTAACAAATATAACAATCATGAAAATGGCTAAAATGAAAAGATGTAGGTCACATGGATGTTAGGTGTATTTAATTTGAGTCTCATTTGCTACAGACACTAAAACACTTTACATTTCTTCTGGCAATTGTGAGATGGTCCCTAACACTGTTACTTGCTGGCTTCATCATAGAAAATGTAGTTTATTAAAGGTTGTGGTTGTAGTTTGTTGTCTTTTTTCATTTCACCTGCATTTCAATCTGTTTTGTTAACTGGTAAGGAAAAGCGGAATTACGAAAGTTCAAACAGTGTCATTTAAAACCTCATTGTTCAGTATAAATTATTCAGCCGAACAGCAAAAGCATGTGTTTTGCCATTTTTGGCTGAAATATTTTAGTGGCTGAATATTTAGTGCATCCCTAATAAATGATTGTACACTGTATGTTTATGATTGTACACTGTATGTTTAGGTGTCTATGACTTCAGCACAGTGCTACACAGGATAGATCTGGATTATAAGAAATGGTGATAAACTAGTGGTCCACACTAAAAACTCCTCTACTTGTTCCTTGACTCTTTCTTTTTAGATCATTGTGGTGCCAGAGGGGGCAGAGGTCGTGTCCAGGCCAAGTCCAGATTACCCCATGCTTCCAACCATCCCCCTGTCTGCCTTCTCTGACCCCAAGAAAAGCAAAGGCTCCCAACCATCCAAGGTATGGAAGAACTGTTTGATTTTTATTGTCCTTTTTAAAAATTCTAACTCCATTAGCTTTTAACATCTTTGTATCTAATGCATTGACAACTCAATAAAAAAAATGACGCATAGTCGTGGTGGTTGTATAGATAAGCAGTTTTTTTTGCTAATACCACATACATTGCAGTTAATTAGTAATTGACCTGTCCATGCAACAGCCATAAAATAATTTTCATTGCTACAGTTGTGCATTTGGAAAAGCTTCCGTGGAATGCTGGTGAAATTCAACTTCAGTGTAATAAATTGAGGTTTGGTATAAATAAGAATTTGCCACCATATTAATGTTGATTGTGTCAATAAAGCACTCTATTTTCATATAACATATAGTATCCAACAAAAGTGAGTCCACCCCTCACGTTTCTGCAGATACAGTGCCTTGCGAAAGTATTCGGCCCCCTTGAACTTTTTCACATTGTCACCTCACAACCACAAAACGTAAATGTATTTCACTGAGATTTTAAGTGATAGACCAACACAAAGTACCACATAATTGTGAAGTGGAATGAAAATGATACAATGTTTTCAAAATTTTATTCAAATAAAAATCTTAAAACTGTGACGTGCAAAAGTATTCAACCCCTGTTCTCTATTGCCTCTAAACAAAATTCAGTGCAATCAATTGCCTTCAGAAGTTATGTAATTGGTTAATAGGGTCCAGCTATGTGTAATTTAGTCTCAGTATAAATACACCTGTTCTGTGAAGGCCTCAGTGGTTTGTTAGAGAACACTAGTGAATTGAACTGCAAACCTACCAAGACATGGCTGTCCACCTAAACTGACAGATCGAGCAAGGAGAGCACTGATCAGAGAAGCAGACAAGAGGCACATGGTCACTCTGGAGGAGCTGCAGAAATCCAGAAATGCAGAATCTGTACACAGGACAACTATAAGTCTGCACTCCACAAATCTGGCCTTTATGGAAGAGTGGCAAAAAGAAAACTATTGTTGAAAGAAAGAAAGCCGACATGGCTTCTGGCAAACTGTAAACAGCACTTCTTATGGTTTTTTTTGCTGTGTTTGTTTACATTTAGTTTGTGTCAACTCCCACTTCTCATATGATGTAGTAGTTTTCAAGAAAGCATCGCAAGGTTTTAAGACTAAGACTTTGGTCGGGTCTGCGTAATCTGAAAGTGTCACAATTATTACATAATCACCTCCATTAAAATAATTTTAGGAATTGAAGTTGTTTACTTTGACTGCAGTTATTTTCCACAATTAATCGACTTTACAATCACATTGTCTCAGAACAGAATTGTGTGTATTTTCATTAATTAAGTTATGGCTAATAAATAAAATAAAGCATATTTTTGAGACTCTGTAGAAGCACCATATTTACTAACAGGTTGCCATATCACCCTTAGGTATGAAATGCTGAAGGTGAACAACAAGTCTTTGGCCTTTTTTAAACTCTTAATTGAAATGTGATGCATAACTAAATACGTTGTATACAGTAATCACTGCATGTCGATACAAACAAGCTATGAAGTAAGGATTGACAGGACTAATAATTTTACAGACCAAATAAAATCTAGTTGGTCTAGTTCAGGGGTCGGCAACCCGCGGCTCCAGAGCCGCATGTGGCTCTTTCATCCTTACGCTGTGGCTCCGTGTGGCTTGGGGAAAAAAATTATAAGTATTTAATTGAAGTTGTATTTATTTGTTTTCGTTCTTTTTTATTGTAGTGGTTCTAAATTGGAAGATTATTGTGAGCTTGAAATATTAAAATAAAATATATATTTGTACGTATTTTTCGACTCGCCGAAAGCCAGTATATGATGAAAGTGACGTCATACGGCCCTGATTTGCAGGCGCTGTTCGCAGAGGTTCAGGAGCAGAAGTCGCATTAACTATGGAGTAAGATCACTGTTAAAAAATTCACACAAGCACAAACTAAATCGTACACGTATGTATAAGACAAATTATTACGGGTACGTTTTGAAATATTATGTTTTCTTACGAATACGATTGAAAAGTGAACAAACACTCACAAATACATCACCGGGCTTCTAGGCCAAACGCATCGAGCGGATGAACAATCGATTCGACACGCGTATGTGTGATAGTGGTTAGCAGCCTAGGCCACGCTCAATAGAACGCGTCATATCAAAATATGAACATGAAATACACTAACGAGGAAGACGGATGTTGAAGAGAAAATAAGAAAAGTAGTCTGTGTTTTTGTCCCTCCAGCAACTGACTAAACTACTTCATTAACACTTAAATAAAACAACATTTCTGCAAACCCTTCATTTACACATATGTATGTCCTATCATGCATTTTACTTCTTACATGAATAACTTATAATGAATAAATGTTTGTGAAATGACCACACAAATTAGGCAGACACTGTAATAATATATGTATTTACAATGTTGATTTTGAAAAATAAATAAAGTAAATAATAAATGAACATTTCTAAGGACAGTTTATCTTTTACAAAAAATATTGCACAATTATTAACTTGTTTTTTCAACATTTCCTTCAGTGACAGTGCACACAGTAAACTATAACAGCACTAAAACAGCAGTGGTGGCATAAGATCACAGAAATTAATCAAATATACTATCTACTGTGTGTGCACTTGGGAATGATAAGGTTTTGTTGTTGTTTGTAAGAGAAGAGGATGACTGGCACAAGTGTGTGAGGAAAAATTGTAACATATTTTAATATTTTATGTGCAATTCATTATTATTGTCACTGAACCTTACTATATATATATATATAATTTTTATACCTGTGGTGTTTTTTACGTGAACCAAAATTTCGTTTTCTGTTCACTTCGGGATGCAGTAAAATGACAAAGTAAATCTTGAATCTTGATAGTGTTAATATTAAAGAAAAGAGTAGAATTGACATGGAAGAGTATGACTGTGTCACAAGGGTGTGTGAGGAAAAGGGCCAAAAATGTACTGATGAGTTCACTTCAAGACTGTTCTGTTACACATCTGATCAAGCTGAGAGATGCACAGTATATGGTGGATTTTTATCCTGTTAAATAATTTCAGTACACAGGTGATGTCTTGCACTCCTCCAAGCTACACACTACTTCCCTGCACTCACTGACAGTCTTCATGCAGCTTTTCAGCAGCTTTCAGTCCAGAATAGTGGCCTTCAGCGCCATCTACAGACTGTTATCCACATTACAACGGAGTTTCACCTCTTAACTAAAACGTAACTCTCTACTACTTAACAATATACATTTGCCATGGTAATATTAAATAAATTAAATAATATTAAATAAAATAAATTAAATAAAGACATACGTTTTAATCAAGTATATTAAATAAGTCTGCAGAGAGGCAGATTAAAGCCGTTGTAAACAGCAGCGGTTCACACGTGCAAATCGATTTTTCATCCACTCAATGCATTTGGCCTAGAAGTCCGATGATGCATTTTTGACAGCGTTTGCTCACTTTTCAATCGTATTCGTAAGTACGAAAACGTAACCATAGTATGCATACGTGTACGGTTTTATTCGTGGGTGTGTGAATTTTTGACAGTGATCTTACTCCATAAAAACGTATAAAGGATGATGGTAAGAGTTCTAAATGTTCTAAATATGTTCATTACATGAATACAATTTCATTTTCTCTGAAGCACTTCATGGATTTCATAAGCAACACACTATAGTTGTTATACAAAGTGTAAAGGTAAAACTATAAGCATTTGCGGCTCCCAGTGTTTTCTGTGGAAATCGGTCCAAATGGCTCTTTGAGTGTTAAAGGTTGCCGACCCCTGGTCTAGTTGTATAATTTTCTGCACGGTTTAGTGAGCAATGTCAATTTGCAAAAATTTTTGCAGATTGGAAAAAATAATTGTGATGTCTTTTGTGTTGGTGAAATTCAACAAAGAAATAACTATTTTGTGTCAAATTGTCAGACCTTTATTCTCTGTACAGTTTATATGTTGCTACCATTTTTAACTTGGCAACACATGCTAACAATTTAACCAGGCATATACACACTTTTGTATAAGGTTGCATATAATTGCATTGTATACACCTCTATTTTCATCCTCTGTCATACAGAACTAATCCTCTTTCCTTCAGATCATCGGGCTTTGTTTTGAACTTTGATAGTTTTTGATTAGATGTTACATTAGTAGTTTGTGCACCTAATGAATTAAAGTAAGATATTTGGTGGTTCTTAGAGTTTGAAGGCACTAATGTAAATGCAGCAAACTTTGTTGTATTTGTTGACCAGTGAGGGCTAAAATTATAACCGTTAATGCAATCTCACTGACTCCTTTCATCTCTTTTTTTTGTCTCTTGTTGTGCAGGAGCTCAACAAAGATAACAGTGGAAGCTCTAAAGCTCCAAAACCTCACAAACTCGCAAAGGAGCATCGGGAGCGGCCTCGCAAGGACTCTGAGAGCAAAGCCACGTCGAAAGGAGATGGTGAAAGGGATGGCAGCAGTAGCAAGGGCAGTCGAGAGTCTTCATCATTTCCTTCATCATCATCATCATCATCGTCAAAGAAGCCCGAGATCAAAGTAAAGGAGGAGAGCAAAGTTCCACAAAAAGCTGCGTTCAAAGAGCCGAAATTGACTCTGAAGGAGTCCAAAATGGAAGGCATGTCTCCTAAAGGAAGTGGTCCAGGAGCTGGTGCAGGGGGTGGGGCTTCAGCAGATGGGAAATCAGCCAGCAAGCGCCCATCTAATGCTGATTCGCCCAAACCCAGTGTAAAGAAGCCTAAAAAGGGTGGGACAGAAGGGCAAAAGGGCTCAAGCGGTGGAGGTTTCCCTAGCACATCCCCCCGTGTATCTTCCTCAACCACTCCATCTGGATACAACGAGAAAAAGAGCTCTAAGGACAAGGGACGTTGGGCAAAGGGCAAGTCGGACACCCAGGAGGTCAAAGAACCAAAGAAACCACCAGAATCTGATGAGTCCAACTCGGATGATGAGGTTTCATCTAAGTCTGAGGTTAGAATGAGGTTGGGTGTGTGGGTTCAATTTTAACTGCATTGTGATTTATAATGAACTATAATGGGTTCTAACGTTCTATTAAAATATTTAACATTTGACTTCTCTTAAACATAAACATTTATCTGGAATTTTTAATGTTACAATTCAAGCTTCTAACATTCTGTTGCAGATTCTGTGATGATATTGAAATATTCACTTTTTTGCCAAAATTTTCTTCAAATTTGAAATTAAAAAATTCATCCACTATTTCATGATTATTCATCCGTCCTATATTCTATTCACACTACTGTGTAAATATTTACTTTTTGAATTCAGTTTATTGTGTAAGAGTTCTCAGTCATATTAAAATAGTCTGATATAATCAGATTATGGTGACATTTTATATAGATTAAGATTCACTTTTTTGCCAATGTGATTTTGCACTCACTGGAATTTGACGTCACATTTAACCCATTTGTGCAGTTAAACACACACACATACTAGGCTTGTGCCCAAAGCAGTGTGCAGCCTTTATCCACCGGCGTCCGTCGAGTTAGGTGCCTTGCTCAAGAGCATTTCAGTCATGTCCTGTTTGGGGATCAAACCGGCCACAGGATGAGATCCTGAACCACTAGACCATGGCTGCCCCCATATATTGCATCATTTTATAAAGAATCATAATCGGAGTTGGGTTCAGAGGTCAAAAGTGTAAATCTCTTCTGCTTTGCTTTTTGAAATTCATGTTTTTGCATAGAATTTGATTAAGTGCCCTTGAATAATTCACACTCCCTAACTTTAGAAGGGAAAATTCAGGGAACAAATACTTTTTTTACATCCACATATTCACAGAGCCATTTTTCCAACATTGGATATTTTGCATTCTCTCTCTCACACACACACACACACACACACACTCTCACTCGCTCACACACACACACTCACACACACGCTTGCTCTCTGTCTCTTTCTCTCTGTCACTCATGCACACACAAATGCAGTTTTCACTGACATCACATTTCCTTCCCGCAGCGTGACTTGCAGGTGTTTCGGCTTCTTCTTTAATACAAAGCTTTTCTTTAGCTGTGTATATGATCGGTAACGTGAACTTGTCGTGGTCATTTTCACACCTTACAGCGCTCAACATGCTGAGACACAAGCCAGGTGATCCACAGGCGGAGGGTCTACAGTAGTAGGATGGGCCATTAATACGTGCACCCCGACTTTTAGGCCCCCTTTTTTTCTTAATTTTTTTAATGCACAGATTATTCGAGTATGTACAGTGAATAAGTCAGTACTGTAGCACTGAATCTGAAGCCTTTTCTTTTTTCTCCCTCCTCCTTCATTGTTTTCTCTCTTCTTTTCTTTTGTGCATTCTCCCTATATGTCTCTCTTATCTTTCTTTCTCTCCCTTCTTAACACTTACAGCAGTCTGCCCCCTCCAGTCCAACAAACTCCAGCTCCAGTTCAGAGTCCAGTTCAGACTCTGATTTTGAGCCAAAGCAAACACAAGGCCAAGGTAGGACACCACCTAGAATGAAACTGATACAGGCTCAGTGTATTCACTCATTACTGTTCTTCTTTAGCGTTGGTTTGTTCATTCACTGCTGTTTTGATTCAATCACTGTAACTGTTCTTAAATTGCTGTAAGTTTTTCTTTAAAGAATCACTTCAATTAATCAGTTAAAATAGTCTTACCTCACAGGACAGAATACACAGCTAACAGCATTGCAACACAAGATGTGGCTGTGTACTGTTTCAGTACAGATGTAACACAGGATTTGGATTGGATTTTACTGATATCATATCTAGACCTTTCTGTGGATACTGGCCCCATACTGATAGCTGTAACTTGAGTGTGTGGACCTGCTTTTAGATTCTCATTTTAAAGCTTAGTGGTTGGAATAGAAAAAATGTAATTGTTTTGATTTGTTTGCAAAAACATGATATTGTTGAATGTAGACCTGTTCAGTTTAATGGACTAGAGATTCTGTTTCTATTGAGATCACTGATTTTCTACATGATAATACAGTAGATGTGACCATGTCCTGCAGGGCCACTGCGGTCTATGGTGGAGGACCTGCAGTCTGAAGAGTCTGATGAAGATGACAGCAGTTCAGATGATGAGACACCTGTCAAAAACAACCCACCCAACCGTGACTCCAGGTTCTTGATTTTTTTCCTTTAATTTCTGCTTTCCATCTTTATTTTGTTTCTCTCTCATCAAAAAATTGTCAATCCTTTTACCACAACTTACAATCTTGTGCTACCTCATCATATGGCATCTGTGACACCGTAATATTCTGATATGACCATGTATTTACCCAGACAAACAACTCCTTCATTTGATCCAGTCTCTTTTTGGTTTAAGATGGATTGGCATTCATGTAGAGCCGAGTGTGCAACATTTATCCAGGCCCACTAACAATGCAATCTCTTTCTCTGAGCTTTGTTGCTGAACTTTGTACTTTGCCCTTTTCCTCTCTAGGCTCAGCGTAGACAGCGAGAGCGACAGCAGTGATGGCCCACACCGTCCCAACCAAGACCCCCCACCCCCTCCTCAAAAACACACTTCCTCTAATAACAAGGTGAGACACCCAAGCATCTAATCCGAGAGTTCTCCTACACATCTCTGCTCAGTCAGCTTGCAGTTTAACCTCTTGCGTCAGCAGTTCAGTAGTATTATAAATACTTTTTTAGCTAGTTAATGATGTAAAATGCATTCATCTGAAGGTTGTTAACCTGTGTATGGAGTAGGTTTAAAGCATATGAGCACATCCACAGTACTGGGAAACAGTTCTGGGACATGGAACTTCCAAATTAAACTTGCCACAAAATGTATGAACATGTCCGAGTAAGATCAATTAGACACTCTGAAATCAGATCTCTCCTATTGTTTTACAATTTTTTTCAAAAATTGGCCAAGAATGAAGTCGGTGCTTTAGATTCTGTTAGTTTTGTGGTTTCCATTGTGCATAAACTTGCTGGTTTATTAAAAACATTACAGTTTTATCATTATGGCACAAACTATGTATGACACAAGTCTACTTTGGGCATCGACCTCATTCCTGACGGTCCAACTTACAATTTTTGATATGTGCCTGTTAAACCGTAACTTACACAATCTAAAAATTCCCAATTCAACAACAAATATATACACAATGATTTATAAAACAAAAAACCTTCTAACATGACAGAAGATGATCAAATGTGTTCATTTAATGCAATTTATACCATCAATTATATCCACTAAATAGAATTCATAATAAATTGCGTAAGTTAAATGGAAACCATAACAATTGTTTCCCAGTACTGTGGATATGCTCATATAGAACTAAATCATGTTGAAAGTTTCATAGTAGTTACTGAATTGGTTACAGTAGGTTACATTAGTTATATATCAGATAATACAATTGAGATTAATAGCTGAATTAAATCCCTGCAATTTCAGGAGGTTAAACTCACCCAGTTGCATGTTTGTTCGATTTAAATTTAACATGCTGGTGTTATTGTCTTTATAGTGAGAATGAACAGAACCAGTGTTTAGGGTGCATCAGCCTAAGGCACTTTCATTACTGTAACGTCCAGAAATTCAGGATACAAAGTAAATTTTTTATACTCATTAAGCCACAGTGTTACATTTCTACATGATCATTTACTACAGTAGTCTCTCGGCTGGAATGTTAACGGAGGCCTTCTTTCCATTTTCAGGAGCCTGAAGTGCTTTGTTCTCCTTGTTAGTATGTCAAGTTGAAAAATGATTGGCAGGTGGCTGCAGGGCTTATAGGATTACATTCCACAGTGAGTGTAAATGAGGTTGTGTAAGGTCGCTTTAGATTGAAGGCCAGAGGAATGTGGCACAACTGGCTGCTACTAGTTAGTTCGTTACAGTCTGAATACCAACTCAATGACAGCAGCACTCAGCACAAGCATTGTAATGTTGGAAAGACAATATACAGTCAATTAATTGTGAAACCCGCTTGCCTCTCCTGTTTTATTTTGTAGGTATCGGGAAGGAAAAGCCCAGACCCTTGCCTGAGGCAGGAGAAAGCCCTGAAGAAGGTTTACGACAAGGTAGGAAGGGTAAATCAACCTTTTTTCATTCAGCACCTTAACACTTGAACATGTCACTTTTATATGCAGTCTCAGTCATACATAATATTAGGATTATGCAACAACAAAATGCTGGCTTTGGCAATTTTGATATTGTTAAAGTTCACAATATACACACAAACCTTTTAACCTGTTTGTTTTTATTGTGTACTATAAACTGATTACAGATCCACATGACTTTATGTACCTCAACAGTGATCACCATAATAATCAATAGTAACATCAATTAATGTGTTTTACATATTTTATGAAGCAAGTAGGGCCTGACTTATTGTTTGGCTGCTAATATTTGACCGTATTCCAGCTCCACAGCTTGGAATTGATGTAATGTTTAGCTCTTTAAATTTATATATTTTAAATTTTCTTATCAATATGGCTCTAGTACTAGCATAATCACAATATTATTCTTTTTGTACTCACATAGTACAGCGATAACCACAGAATAATGCCAGTGTTTTGCCTACAGGGCTGCTCTGCATGTCTCACTTTTAGACTGTTTTTAATGCTCATTGTCTTTCTGGGTGGTGTGACATAGACAAATACAACTAACAGGCATTTTGGCTTTCTTTCTTTTCTGTGTTTCTTTCTTATTTTAGGCCTACACAGAGGAGTTAGTGGACCTCCATCGCAGGCTAATGGCACTGAGAGAACGTAATGTCCTACAGCAGGTGTGTGTATGTATGTGTGTATACTTAACGGAAGACGAGTGGTGCAGTTTGAAAGTGTGTTGATGGTGGTTGGAAGAGTGTGTGAGGAAATGATGAATGGGAGTCATATAAAGTAGCTTTAAATCAGATTTATGCAGCCTTTAGTTCTTCAGTGCACTCATCATCATTATTATTATTATTATATAATTTTATCTCTATGATTTGTAAACTATTATATCATTCATATAAACACTGAAAACACAGATTAAACTTTTCTATCACTTCAGTTTTTTTTAATTGAATAAGAAATTATTTATTTATTTATCTTTTAATGTTTATTTGATGTTTTCTATGATTGTAAATATTTTCACATATTCTTAAACTGATGTAAATGAATCACACGCCTGGTAAATATACAACACCATCAGGACATTTTGGTTGATTTAAACAGATGTATATCCACAAGAAAGGTGTCACCACCAGCAAGTCACAAACCATTTAATAGAAGACTTTAAATTTTATGTCTTTTTGGTCCATTCTGCTTTGTTTGCTACTTGTTGCACAAATGTATCATTCTTTGTTTTTTGAATGGTTAATAACCTCAAAGTTGAGAGGATCCAGTGATATTCTGAGAATAAATATTTGCCTTAAAAATCTATCAGGTTTGTTTGGCAGAGGGCTCTAAAGCTGGAATTTTGAGAAATGCCTTTCATTTTTCTTATAAAAAAAACAGACAAATACTGGCTGACTGCAGAATGATGCATCATTTCAGTGGTTTATAAACAATTTTTGCAAGGATTTCTGAATAATTACTCTTTCTACATTCTGCTCTTCCAGATTGTGAATCTAATTGAAGAAACTGGCCATTTCAACGTCACCAACACAACCTTTGACTTTGACCTGTTCTCACTAGATGAGTCCACTGTCCGTAAACTGCAGAGTTACCTTGAAGCTACCGCTACGTGACAGGAAGTGGCCGTTGCTGTGGGGGCATGGCTGGCCCTCGTTTGCCACTTTTGGTCTTGAGGGCGGGCTCAGATGAACAGCTGGAGGACAATGACAAACGAGAAAAAAAAGAGTGAAAGGAACATGGAAAAGAATCACACATGTGACAAGATTGAAGATGAAGAGGCACAGAGAAGAAGAGAAAGAAAATTGAAATCTGTTGGTGTTTTTGAGGCCCTTAAGCAGCTTATGCCACCTTTCCTTTAGAACTGTGCTGTAGTCTGAGCATTGAGGGGTGTTTGAGTTGAGGATTCAAGAAATGGGAAACAAATGTCTTCTTTAAAGTTGAAATATGAAGCATGGAAAGGGATGTGGACCCCCAGCCCGGCTCCTTTCAGTTTGCCTTTGTAAACCTAGTGTAGCTCACCCTCAGCACAGAGAACACTGTCTTACAGCCGAGACCCTCTTAACCACAGCCTGATTCTGACTAAACTTTCACACCAACACATTCATCTCTAGCTGCATGCATGTGTGTGCGCGTGTGTGCGTGCGTGTGTTTCTGGCTATGAGAACTGTCTGGCTGAGAGAAGCGTGTGTATATCTGGCTGTGGTATACAGTTTAGATGCTGAAGTGTGTTTTATGTCAGTGGAAACTGTGACTGGCTTGTGTGCACGAGTGTTTTATCTGTAAATCTTTTTGAGCTGCACCTCTTCCTCCTCTTCCTCCTCCTCTTCTGGCACTGCTGCGTCTGAACTCGCCTTTAAAACGTCTCAAAAGTAGCCATACTCACACTGGGGGGCGCCACCTTTTTGATATTTTATTTTTGTACAGATGTTTCTGAAGTATTTTTGATGGAGGGAAACGTGTGAGATATGAATGTATTTGCTGTTTGTTGTCTAGGGCTAGCGCTTAGTGCCTTTACCAACCAGCCAACTGCCTGTGTTTGGGAGGAGTGTTTTCAAGTGTTGGGTTTGCCCTCAGTGATGCTAGCAAAGCACAAGAAAAAAATCCCCCTTTTCTCCATGCGTGATGCCTAGAAATCTAGTGTTTTCTCCTGAGCACGTCTTCTCCGATCTCAATCCACGAGTCTCCTGCTTTTGCCAGTATGTATTAATTACTGTGTTGCCAAGTAGGCCTTTTAGAAACCCTTAAGTATTGTACATAGTGCAATGTGAGAAAGTATTTGGGAATCGTGTTTTTAGGTCTTTGTGTTATGATGTATGGATGATGCATAAACAGGGAGGGAAGAAGGAAAGATATAGGAGAAAGTCCAATCCTCAACATTTCCTCTTAAAATAGTGAACAGTAGTAAATGCTACACATTCATGTCCACTTCAAGAGCAGTGCAGCATCCTGAGCACTGTGGTGTATTTCACAAAGCACAATTTTCTCAGTCTGGTCATTTAAACCATCTGTAGGAGAAACAAGCATATTGGACAACCCACAGCCTTTTGGGCTTAAATGGACCCATAAATGCATTTTTCATAGCAAATATGTGTTGACAGGAATCCCATTCAGCACAATGAGACAGCACAGTGTGACTTGTTTAGTGTTGCTACTTACCTTTGAACTTCCAGGAAAATTAACTAAGCAAGGAAATAACCACAAACTTGTTAGCTTACTTGACTGCACTTCATCTGTCCTAACATGACCCTTCAAATGCATACAGCCTCTCCATTTTGTGATGAAACGAGTTAAATGCACCCAATGTAGTCATTTTGTCAAAATCCAGATGAGTTTCTCATTGGCTTAAATGGATTTAAGTGGGCTACGAAAAGAGCACATTCGTGGGTGGAGCACGGATATCCACCATACTAAGAAATGTGCTTTGTGAAATCCTCCCTGATATGTTCACTGTGTGTTGTCTCCCAGGGTGATCTCCCGCCTCCACCAGTCTGCATTATTCTCGATGGCTAGTGTTTAGCATTCTGATGCTAATAGCTTTAATAGCTTTAATAGGCTTGGTGGCTTAACCCGCAGACCTGATGCCCTTCCTTTAACCCTGTGTGTGTGCGCGTGCGTCTGCGTCTGTGTGTGTGTCAGTCAGTCAGTGAGTGAGAACCTTCCTCTGTTGTGTGTGAACTTTCGACCCTGTGGACCGAGTTCATGAACTCTAACTTTTGACCAGACGCTTGGGGTCATAGTGTTGGGTCAAGGAGGCAAAGAGGGTGGAGTTTATTTGGAGATGATAGACAGCTGTGAGAAGGCCGGAATGACCCAAAACCAGTTTTCCTATAATTATTTTTTTGTTTCTAATTTTATTTTATTTTTATTTCTATACCTCTGCACTTTTGGCTGTGGTGACAAGTACTTAACTGTATTTTTAAGAATTTTATACAATATTTACATGCAATATGGTATGAATTTTTTTTATTATTATTTTTGCGTCAGCATGTTTGCGAGTGCGGACTAAAAACATGACCAGTAGATTTTGAGACTGTTATTTTAGAGCGTTTGTTTCTGAAAATTTCCAAACCTCGTATTTTGCATCAGAAGTTCCTGCAGTTTGGCGTCCGGTGTTTTGGCAAATTATGTTTGTCGTAGCCTGCAGCACATCCTCCACTACAAGTATCAAACAGAAAAAAGCTTGGATTTTCCACAGAGAACAAAGATTTTCTTTTTCCGTTATACTGTGCATTGCTGATAGATTTGTACTGTGTGAATTACGATTAGGAGCACTAAACACTAAATCTCAAATCTGTACTCTTTTGGATCACTTTGACTCAGACTTTCACTGTTCCTCAGTTTGTCACTCTGTTAGATGAAGGCATGCTGAGGCAATTCTGTGGGAGTGAGATGTATTTCAGTTTCAGTTATACTGTATCTATCAATATATACATTAAACAGTAGTTTATCTGCTGTCTTGCTTTGTCTGGAGCAGATGACGTTGGACGGTTTTTTTCTTTCTCTGGAAGCTCTCAGTCCAATATGAGAGAACATTTGGAAAGAGGGAGAGATTTCTTGTCGTTCAGTGGTTGTTTTTTGTGTCTGTGACTGGGACGGGAGGTTTTGGGGTGGGGAGGGTGCAGGTGTTGGGTTTTAAATGTGTTCTGATAATGTGGTAGAAAGACCACCATGATTAGAACAGATGACCAGATCCAATTGGACTTGTCAGACTTGGGAATATAGTGCCACCATGTGGTCATTTAATGCAAGTTGAAATGAAAGATGTTACTTTTTATGTTTTTATTTCATAAAAATCATATAATTAATAAACTCATTGAGTACTGTTTACAGCTTACTGTCGTCTTAATGTGCTCTTAATGCGGTAGAATAGATATGAAACACCATTAGCACTGCAGTTTAGTCCAAGACTGGGCTTAATTCACATTTGAGAAATTGCCCCGGTGTGAACCAAACCACGAGAGGAGCATTTTCTGCTTTAAAAACAAACTTCTTTTCTTCAGCAGTTTGTTTCATGCATTCATATTATTATTATTATTGTTATTATTTATTATATTATTATTATTACACTGTTTGTGGTTAATTTATTGGGAAAGCAGTCCAAAAACAATATAGAACAAAGGTTCTCAACCCTGATCCTGGATTACCACTGGTCTGCATATTTTCAGTGTTGCCCTGATTCAGCCATTTACCTAAGTAACAGCCCTACCTGAGTGTTGAGAGCTCTGAGACCATATTTATAAAACCTACTTGAACTTCTAAATTTGTTTCTTAGTACCTCTATATGACAAAATATTACTGCAGCATCACCATACCTGTAGCATGCTGGCACTACAGTTCATACATCACACTGGAAACGTGTACATTTCTACGTTTTCACGTCTGATTCTCTTTTTATGAATCATGTTATTTGGGAGTTCAAATGTTTCCTAAATTAGGTCCTTATAGGCCTCTTTAAACAAGCTATACCTCATAACTAATAAGAAGGTGAGTCAAAAATGATCTGCACTTTAGTTATTAAAACTTATGTTGGCTGCAAAGTCTTATATATATTTATATTTTCTGTACTAGGTCTTTGATTTCACAGTAAACTGTTAAGCAGGTTTGAATGTCTTCATTTATGACTGCAGTGAAATGACTGTTCTACTTAAAGAAAGAGCAGTGTACAGTAATTCATTGCAGATATTCATGCCTGATAAATAGAAGACCAGGGGTGATGCTAGGAACAGAGCTTTTAGAATTAGTCTTGCAGCCCTGCAGCCTCCACACACTCTCAGAAAAAAGGTAGCATTCTGTACCTATAATGGTACAATCGCTTGTCACTGTGGCAGTACCCCTCAAGGGTACGGATGTGTACTTTTATCAATAGTGACAAATGCGTACCCATACTATTTGTACCTTAAGGGAAGAATTTTGTACCCTTGGAGACAAAGTAGTACTTTTCCCACCCCGTGGTTGCAGGTACAAATGGTGTACCTTTTTCAAACGGTACATAAAGGTTCCCATAGGGTACTGCCACAGTGACAAAATTAACTGTACCTTAAATATGACAGTTTTGTTCTTTTTTTCTGTTCTTTCAGGTGACACTTGATTTCTTTGAACTTGATTTTGGTCACACTATTTGAAAACCTCAAAGCTAAGGAATGTACAAAATAAAAAATAGAAGATATGCTTCTGGTAAACTAAACCAAACAATTTAACATTACATGTTTCATAGAAGCATCTGTTGTTGTTTTACTTGACTTGTTGTCAATGGAAATGATACATCGTACCTACGCAGGTACAAAATAGTACTATACAAGTTCAAACATGTACCTTTAGAGGTAGTTACTGATGGGGTACAGTTTTGTTCTTCAAAGTACAGATTTTGTACCCTCACGTATATTTCTGAGAGTGCACGATCACCCTCCACCCCCCATGCCACCTAGCTATCTATCTAAAAAGTCAGATATCTAAGCCCTACCTGAGTAACGAAGAGTGATGTGTTGGTTTCGCCTTGGTCACCAACAAAAAGCGTCACATTTGTGGAGGGTTGCCAGGTTTGCAAAAATACAGTCTCCGGTAAAACTTCAGAGTTTGCGGTTTGCTGGGGGTTTTGCACTAAATAAATGAGAAAGTAAGATTTGAATATTTACGTTTTAAAACTCACTGAAATGTAGGTCACTTTAGATTTTGGGCTAGTTTGCGTTTGTGTACTGTGCCTTTCTGTTACAAATCAGTAGGAGATTTGGGAGACTGTAATACGCAGTACTTTTAACCCTTAAAAAGCTTTGCATTATGAACTCGTCGTTGATGTTTTAATGAATTGAGGTATTGGTATAACTGAATAGATTTCAGTATGGATTTTTAAAACCTACTAAACAAATGATCAAACTGAAACTACAGATTTTTTTCATGCCCTATTCTTCTTCCAGTGAGTTCAAGATGTGTATCTGCTGCCGCTCCAATCACTGTAGAACTGACTCAAAGGAAGGCACATCAGAAACCAAAAAAGTAATGGGAGTACTTTTATTTTTGGAACAGAGTACAAACTCAGTCTCACAGTAATAAAGGAACATACACAGGATGTTTTCGCACCACTGGTTACTATTTTCAGTCAGTTTGAGCTGGTCACATGCAAGCTGCCACCCCTGCTGGGCTGCACGTCAAGCTAAGGCCAGACTCTCCAATCTTAAGTGTTCAGAGTCAGGTTCCACCTGGCAAACAGCCTTTAACAGCCTCGCAAACGTCATCGCTAACATCCAGAATTGGTCTGGATTGCCCCTGCACTTCACTTTAGTGTTCTCTCTGCTCCAGTCTTTAAAACCGTGCTTCTAGAAAAGGGTCATTTGTAGAGAACTACTCTACTCAAATCTTTGTTGGTTCTTTGGCCAGTTTGATAAATCAGATTAAAATGTGAATTCATCCAGCACTATGAACATTTCAAGAATGTCCACATAATGGAAAGGTTCTATAGTACTTTAAATATTTGGTTCTAAGTAAATGCATTGAAAAACCATTTAAGACAATCAAACTCAAATTTTAGGTAAAGTGAATTTTTGTTGAAGAGAGAAAAATCATACAAAATCAGTTTTTAAAAATCACATCACTTAATCCCAATAAAAACGAGTTTAGAATATAAATTAAGTCCAAACAAAATATTCAGGATCATAATGGCAGTATATCCAATCTCACTTCTCCTATCAGACGGTGGATTTAAGTTATCCAGCTAAAAAAAAAAAAAAAATTAAGTATATCTAGGTGTGCTGGAGTAGAGAAAACTAAGCAGTGTCATGCACAGGTGTTATACCTGCATGTGGGTTTCACAAATGACCAAGAACTGCGGGGAAAAAAACGCAGCAAAAGATGTTGCGTAGGGATGGGCGATACTGATGTTTTTTAAATGCGATATCAACTAAAAAGAAAGCAAGTATTCTGGATTTGGTTGTTTTTACAATGAGAACCAAAAACAATGTGGACATCAAGAAGCATCACCACTACTACTGAGGTCAGCACAAAGCATGCCAGTCTCAGCATGCCAAACTACAGCAACTTAACCGTCCATTTATAGAAACCAATATAAAAACTTGTATACATGCACAAAACACTGAAGTGTTTGTAACACTGATCAAATATATTGGAAACACTTTGCAGAGTGCTGGCAGTGGGAGTCTTTAAGGTGTAGAGCATTTGAAAAAAGTTGCCGTCTTCATACGATTGATTTTCAAGAAACATCCAGAGTAGAAATAATCGCCATTTCAGTATCGATCCACCCCTCCACAGTCGAGAGAGCTGTAAAGCTGCTTAACCAGTTTCACCCTCATTTCTTACAGCTTCAGATCCTACATAGTCTGCAGTGAACAAAAATAAAAACGCTATTTTATGTACATCAAGGCCTCACTATGGTCATGCTGGCTGATCGACTAGAAAAGCGTAGTCCTGTTAGCATGCTTAGCAACAGAAGCTAAAACTCAAGTTAAACCTGCTGCAGATTAAGCTCGTTCTAATGGACTTATCCAGCACTTACTGTAGCCTAGCTGAACCCAAACCTTTTCCAGCTCTGATTAATCAGCAAAAGATGCATTTAGGCAAAGCTAAGCTAGCTGTGGTACAGCTTTTAGGCCCTTTTCTGAGAAATGGATTCTTCAGAAATCTCTATTTACAGAAATAAAAGAGCAAGGCTTCTTTGGATTGCAGAATGCTTCACACGTCCTTTCAAATTCAAGTATTTTAGTGGTCAAACAAATGCAATTCACCATCCGCCTTATTCACAGATAAAGGCTAGCTTCAATCTTCCAGCCATGAACCTTAATTTAAACAGTTATACACAAGTTAACATCTCCGCACACCAAGAAATTTCCTTATTGCACATTTACAGCAAAGATAATCCAATTTTAATCTTTTACAAACTTATTCCTCCCATGAGGGAGCTTGTTCTCCTTAAGCAAGTATTTCTAAACCATCTTTTTCTGCTCCTCTCTGCTCAAATCTGATGGACATGTTAGCAGGTTTCAATCTGCACTGCTCACAATGGAGATTACACACATATACAGACACCTGGAGGACAAAAATAAGCTCCAATGTGTCAAAGGCGGCAGAAATCCAGGCTAAGCATATTTACAATATTTAACATTCACAGGAACTGTACACAAAAGCTAGTAAACAGCACAGTTGGATAGAGATGCACATGTTTGGGTACAAAACAAGGTGAACAGATGTATGGCTTAAACGGTCTGGTTTCATAGTTTCCTGGACTGTTTTTTATCCTCCGATTTACTTGAATCGATAAAACCACACCAGCACACATTAACATGAGACATGCAATCCACAACACAAAAAACTCCCCATGTTGGAATGGATTATGCCTTTTTTTGGTGATAAAAGACAACGACATGCTAAATTATACATTTTCAATTTCTGCACTGCTACACTCGATCTTATTAATCCAAGATGTCAGAATAAAGGGGCTAATCTTGGATCCGGTTCAATTTATCCATAACATTTAGGTACTAATGCTGTCAGCACTCTTATTCTGAGACTCTTCGGTGTCAAAGTGCACAACTATAGAGATGAAAAAACCACATCTCCGCTTGCTTGCTAATGTTGTTTTGTTTTCTTGCTTTGGTGTACAAATAAACCATAAATAACCAACATGTCTATATTTAAACCTCATTTAAGTGTTCAAAACTTGGTCCTAGGGACATTTTGGATTACTTGCACCTGAGTTCCAGTTCATAAGGAACAAAAGCATTGGACCACTGCATACTTCATATGATACAAATGTACTTCATCACAACAGAAAAAGCTAAATAAAAAACACAGAAATAAATAACCATTTAAGCACAGACAAAACTTCATATAACAGCTGCTTAACAATGGCTTGTTATGGATTTTACTCCTATTTTGTCGCCTTCAATTGTAAACAAGAGCAACAGAGCAGAATAAATGAACAGTTACCTGAAACAGACATGAGAAGAAGTGACAAACTACACACTTATATAAGAAGTGAGCAAGAGCAAGTGTGTGTGTGTCTCACTAGCTGTGAGAACTGCCGTTGTGTGTGTGTGTGTGTGTGTGTGTGTGTGCTCTCTCTGCACTCGGTAATGGCTCCCGCTGTCCTGAGCTTATTTGGAAGGCAGAGGGTTGTCCGGAGTGCTGGGCGTCACAACCTCTCTGTAGAAATTCTCGATCTGCTCTTTAAACTTCTTCATCACCTCCGGCCTCTTCAGCTTCATAGTGGGGCCTGAGAGGGACACAAACAACACTTTAGCAGGGCTTTTGTTTTCAGACATGTAGAATAGGTACTGGACATGTGACTGACATTATGAAGTGATGGCAGTTATGAGACACATCAGATGTGCTAGAACACAAAAAACCAGACAAGGTGTTCAGTGTATGACTAGAGTTGTGCAATCCTGGTCTTGGAAATCTACCACACTGATATTCAGACGGACCTGAAAGTCTTCAGCTGGATCAGGTGTTTTAAATTAAGACTGGAGCAGGGTTGTAGATATCCAGGACCACAACTGGACCCCTGCTCTATGCCTTGCATGTGAATTTCCTTTGGTACACCACTGTTTAGATGTTGCTCACTACTGCATCACTAAATACTTGTGAAAATGTTCACTTGTGTTCAGAATTTTATTACAAAACAATATTTTATTCATTGCACATAAAGTGACATTTCAAGCCCTTATTTTGCTTTAATGTTGATGCTGTTTGAACAGTAATTTAACTCAAAAGGAAATATTCTAATCATTCTGGGTCTTTGAGTAGTGACCGAAAGAATAAGATCGAGGATACAAGCGGCTGAAATTATCTTTTTGTAAGGTGTCTAGGCTCTCCTTCAGAGATAAGGTGAAGACTTCGGACATCCGGGAAAGCCTTGGAGTAGAGCCGCTGCTCCTTCTTGTCAAGAGGAGCCAGATGAGGTGGTTCGGGCACCTGGTAAGGATGCCTGCCAGGTGAGGTGTTCCGGGCATGTCCAGTTGGGAGAACTCCCCTTGGAAGACCTAGGACATGCTTTAGAGATTATATCTTTCAGCTGGCCTGGGAACACCATGGAATCCTCCCATTTGAGCCAGAAGAGGTGGCTGGGGAGAGAGACGCCTTTTCTACTTTGCTTGGGTTGTTACCCCAGCGACCCGGACATGGATAAGCAACAAATGATGGATTGATATTCTAGATCATTTGAGATTCGAAATTCTAGAATTTCATGACCTTTAAGCCAAACTGATCGACAGTAAAACAAAATAGGCTTTGACCCGTGAAAAGTTTTTGAATTAAGTTATGATCAAAAATGTTAATTTTCTGTACTACATCCAATTAATTTTGTTCTGTTGATTTCCGCATTTCCTTTGGTTGTAGTTTTTTCCTTGTTTAATGTCCACATGATTTTCCATTTCTTTTAGGAAAGGTGCAATTTTCCAGGGTCCAAACACTAAATGCGTTTTGTTCCAATTTTTCTGCACTAGCAAGGTATAACAATCATTTTTTGGGACTTAATTTCCAAATGATGCTTAGATATGATTTTTAACCGTGTTTCATGTATATAAATTCTGGGAGAATATTGAAGCATCTACCCACCCAGCTCCCCTCCAGGGATGGAGAAGTCCTGCTCAAGCACTGTGAATTTCTGAATGCGCTGGGCATTAGAGGTGGCTTTCTCGTTTACGCTGTTGATACCCTCCTGGATGGCTGCCTGGACGAGCCGGTCACGCCCTCCAGCAATTTCAGACACACGCGTGGAGCTGCTGCCCAACTTCCGACAAAACTCCACAGCCTCAGGGGTCAACTCATCCTCCGGAACACCCGTGTCCAAGTTCACCTGACACTGAGAGAGACAAGAGTACATTACTCTGTACATTAGGAAAAATAATATGAACTGTGTGAGCTTAATTTGAGGATCTATTACACAGTTCAAAATATATCTGATTTGGTGAATAACCAACTACGGACACCAGGGGGAGCGCTAGGAAACAGTGATTTCTCTCAATCAAAAAAGTGCAATTACAAATATCAACCACCAGGGGACAGTCAAGTGTAAGAGCCCTGCTAGACTGATGAATGACAGCAGTTTATCTAAATTCCTCTTCAATGAAGGGCAGTTAATCATGTTGGACAATTTCTAACTATACAACAGTCAATCAACATGCAATATACTGTGATAAGATATGGAATATAATAAAATGGCTGCATAATTAGACTAAGAGTGCTCTTGTTTACAGTACTAAGTTATCACACAGTTAAATGTTGTTCTGGAGGCTGCACAAAGGTAACGTTTATCACCTCAGTATCAACAGCTGTGGTCTTATAACATGTAAATGACTGCATACATAAAGTCTGACCAGTTACAATGACTTAAAGAATGCCCAAAGGTTATAGCCCACCCACCTGTACACCACCCATCTACTCACACGTGACCCTGCTGCTCTTTACTCTAGAACTAGATGCTAAACCATCTTTCACAGAATGTAATCAGATATTTTTCTAATCTGCGATAAAGACATTCATTTATTTTAATATAGAGTTTCAATATTATAATCTTGGTCATGTTGCACATTTTCAAGTTTAACTAGAAAAACTAATAAAGCTGTTCAACCACCTCGTATTAAAATAAAGAAACTGAAAGTGTTTATTTACCCGTCTCTGGGAACCATTTCTAATATTTGCTTAATGCTAACTGTCCCCTCTAAGACCTAGACTTCATTAGACTTAGTTTAGTGGGCCACATGCCCCACTAAAAAGTTCCAGCGTCCCCACAAAATCACAGCAGTGAATTAAAAAAAAAAAAAAGTCATAAAACTTTATCTAGGACTGCAAAGCAGTAGGGCTGCCATGATTAGTCGACTAGTCACGATTATGTCGACTATTAATAAAGTCGATGACTAATTTAATAGTCGATGCATCGGCTTTTTAAATTTATTTTATTTTTCTCTCCAAACTGCTGCGTCTGCCTTTCTGTCCTTGACGCACATGCGCAGTAGTGGTAACCGAGGTAGGCCGTGGATGACGTCACAGGACGTTATACAGACAGGCTCATCATGGCCAGCCGGCAACGGAGCTCAAAAGAGTGGGATCATTTTAAGAAAATGAAAGAGAAATGTGTGCAGTGCAATATCTGCAGGACAGAACGTGCCTTCCACGGCACCACAGCTGCGATGCACGAGCACCTGAAAAGGAAGCCCATTGTGGCTGATTGTGCAATAATGAAGAGGGATCGTCATCTCGGTAAGCTAAATTGCTAGTTAGTTGCTAAAATTAGCGTAAACAGAGAGTTAACTTGCTGCTTACTCATATTTATAGCTGTAAAAGTGAACATTAGCGATGACGATTTGATTCATCAGCCTTAGAACACATTCATGTGTTTTCTGTAACGTTATAACAGTCATGTGTTTGAATAGCAATGCTAATGTTTTCTAACGTTACGTTTCAGTGCCACGTTTACACTTTATGCTAAACAGTTAAATAATTGTTTGTTGCAACAAGCTGAATATTTCATTAAAGGTTTAATGAACTATGATGAAAGGTTTAACTATGATTTTAATTGTTTTTATTTTTAGTTAGCATATAGATGAAATCTAATGACGTTATATAATAGCAGTTGCATTTTAGTGCGATAAGCTGTATGTTTTATATTCAATTAACGTATGATCCGATTAGTCGACTAATCTTAAAAAATAATCGGTGATTAGTCGACTATACAAATAATTGTTCGTGGCAGCCCTACTAAGCAGAACTACAAAATGCACACAAATTAAATACAGGTACTACATTTCCCATAATGCTTCAGCATTCCAAATTTTTGTGCCCCAGCTGCATTTATTCAGAATTTTTTTTTTTATCATCCACACAGCAGAAAAGCTAATGATAGCCAATATCTATACATTTTGGTCATTTATTTAAGTATATAACCTACCAAAATATATATTAGTCCACTAAAGCAAAGACATCAGTCATAACACAAAAGCTTTATTAATGCTAGCTGGTAGAAAAATAATTGATAACAAGCTTGTTATATAATTATATAACCAGTACATCAGTACTGATTTTACAAGTGTGTTATCCAGTTAGCATGAACGGATGATGCAAACTGTGAGTAAAGATTTAATGCATTTGGTTTGTCAAAGACTTTCTTTACCAGATGCACAGTTGTGCCCCTATGACTGAGTGGCAAGCCAGAGGGATACAGCTGTACCCCAATACAATAAGCAATGTATAAAAGATCGTTACATTCATTAGGAGCAACATGAGCATATTGGTACCTTTATAGTGATCAGCATGGAGAGGAATTTTCTCTTGTCTCCTATCAGCATTGCATTACTGATGAGGGGTACAGCCTCCTTCACAGCATCCTCTGTAGGTACTGGGGGGATATTCTCACCTCCAGCTGTGATGATCAGCTCTGCAAAACACACATACATACACTGACCAATTTACAGCTGTTCTCCCTGAAGACAGGATATGCACACTTTGCCAAGTATATACAGTCTTTGTTAAATGACATGATTTCTAGGTGAAATCTACAGAAAGCAAATTTTTGCACACTTTAATGCTCACTCTTTATTTACTGAACTTAACATAAGGGAACACTAAAATACGGTCTGTTAAGGCATTAAATATTATATTTTTTCCCAATGTGTTTAATTCAGAAAACAAATAAAAATGTACAGTAAAATATGCAGAAAATATTTTGTCCCCTGTAGAAGTGAACTTGTGTGTTTGGTTTCACTTAGAAAAAACATTTAACCAGAAGGGCACAAACGTTACATAAGATTACCTTTTAAATGGGCACTTAAACATAACTACATCTATATTCTAGGGATGCACCAAATATTTAGCAACCAAAATAATTCGGCTGAAAATTAGAATAAATGAAAAGACTGAATAAGTTCTATGGAACAATGATGTTTTTAATGACATTGTTACTGTCACTGTTATACATGCAGAATTCTGCTTTTCCTCTCCAGTAAACAAAACACAGATTCGCCAGCACAGGTACAATTTGGAGGTGAAATGTAAGAAGACACCAAACTATAACCACAACCTTAATGAAACTACACTTGTTATGATGAAGCCAGAAAATGAATATGAAACTGACGGCTGGAGTTAGGGACCGTCTCACAATTACCAGAAGAAATGTAAAGTGTTTCAGTGTCTGTAGCCAATCACTCACATTAAACACACAAAACATTCATTTTAGCAATTTTTTTTCATGTTTTTTTATATTAGTAATAATGTAACACACGCATCTTCATATCTTATATTATCGTCTTGTGTCATTTTTCGAACATTTGTTTTATATACACATAAAATAATAATCAATTAAACTCATTATTAAACGCAATGATGGCAAACCAACTTATTATAAAACAATAGACATTCATTCCTGATTAACTACAAGACTTATTTTGGTAAATAGTTTCGTTACTAATTTTATAATCATTCATAAGTCTGCAACTATTGAATATTTTTGTAATCGAGCATTCTGTCAATTTTTTCATAGTTTAAGCGGATAAAATCATACTTGTGTGTTTATTGTGCATCAGTTATAATAGTCCTAAAACATCAATACTGGAACTGCACAGTAGTCAACAAAGCGGGAGTGATATGACAGCAGATACATTTAAAATAGATGGACTTTGGTGACATGAATTAAACGAATCCTCAACAAATTTTTGTAATCAAATTCAAGTTACTCGAATAATCATTTCAGCCCTATTTCAGTATTCAGCCAAATGTTTTATTTTGGTGCCTCCCTACTATTTACAACTACAGTGCAAACATGAATTCATCTGTTGACTGAAACCTGTCAATATACTTCTATACTTAACAATATATTAATTATTCTTTATTTTCATCTTTAACTTTGCAAAGTTGTATTAAAGCAGTAAGGCATGTCAGGATGACAGTCCCCGGCAACCAAATCACAGACATGAAAACTGTGACAGTACTCTTCCTAATCTTCTTAGTTCTGCTACCTTTGATGCGTCCTGTGATGAAGAGGAAGTTGTTTTTGTCGTGTTTGCCCAGGTCTCCTGAATGCAGCCAGCCGTCTGCGTCCAGAGCCTCCTCCGTTTTCTCCGGCATGTTTAGGTAACCCATGAACACGTGGCGGCCCCAGAAGCAGATTTCTCCATTCTCATCAGAGTCTGGGCTGAAGATCTTCGTCTGACAGCCTGGAATGACCTTTCCACAGCTATGGAGACAATGACACCATTATAGCTGATAATCAATCAGGGATGAAGAGCATCCTTGTAGGGACATATTGCATTACTATACACATACATATATAATACGTTTCATATTAGCTTTTGTCCTTACAAAACACAGATGTGTGTTTATACCTGGTCAGTTTGAAAGCATCGGGCAGCGAGATGGTGTGTGGTCCAGTGCTCTCACTCATTCCATACAGCTCATATACAGGAATATCCAGGCTGAGGAAGAACTCCAGTGTTTCTTTGGTGATCGGGGCAGCTCCGGTGTAGCACTGTCTGCAGCGATCCAAACCCAGAGCCTTCCGAACCTTCCGGAACACTAAACGCTTTGCTAGCCGGTAGTTCAGTGAAGTGCGCGCAGCGGCACCGTTTCTGACAGAAAAAAAATTTCATGAATACATTCATCAACTCTACCACACTGCTGCTACTACTACAGCCACACCTGTTAGTCCACATTCACATCGGTTACATTAACATCCTGCTCAGAGGTGGGTAAATTTGATGGCACTTACTGAAATAATGTGAATATATGCATATGTTGTGGATATGGTTACTTTACTGTTGCTTTAGACTCTGTAGTAACTTACCAAATCTAAGAAAAACTAAATTATTGCAGTTTGTGTGTGTATAATAATTATATATATAAAACATGCAACCAAAAATGTAAAAGAAGTGGTAAAAATAGAACAAACTAAGAATTCTAATAAAGGAAAATAATAGTTAAAAGCATAGTAACTCAATAACCTCACAAATTATTGCACAATAAAGCACTTACTCAGCTGAATGCTTCATAAAATGCATCTGAGGTACATTTACATGTGTGTGTGTATGTACTGGCCAAAGATTTTAGAAATGTAGAAATTAATTTTATTATATATATATATATATATATA
>BRDA01008416.1:12411-33843 GCA_036984385.1 Crenuchus spilurus | reverse complement strand
GATTTTTTCTTTTAGATTATGTCTCTCACAGTGGACATGCACCTAAGATGAAAATTTCAGACCCCTCCATGATTTCTAATTGGGAGAACTTGAAACTTTGCAGGGTGTTCAAATACGTATTTTCCTCACTGTATGTTAGAATTGAGTGCTAGTTCTACAGTAAATAATAATTCAAGTCCAAGCAGATCAGCTACATCTGGGGTAAGTGGAAAAAAACATTTGAAAACCACAACAAACACACAAATCTCACACCTTCAGAGCGTCAGGCTGTGCAAAGTATGTAGCTCCGCCCACTCTCATGGTGATCCAAATGTCAATCATCTGGGCAGCCACATGACTGAGGGGCAGATAACTGATCACCTGCTCCTGAAACTGGTCAGCATCAGCTAGACGGACATGCCGAGCTGTTGAAAACGCTGTCCAAGTCAACTAGAGAGAAAGAGAAAAATATAAAATGCATGTTTGCATGCATACTTATCAGAAACAAATCTCTTTTATTAAAGGAGAAAAATAGTTTGATTTTTGTTACTGAGGTAATTTTCTAAGTCAAATTTCATCAACATATGTTCTATGAACACTTTCATTTTCAGTGTTCTAATTC
The DNA here is from genome assembly GCA_036984385.1 of Crenuchus spilurus. Lineage (NCBI taxonomy): Eukaryota > Metazoa > Chordata > Actinopteri > Characiformes > Crenuchidae > Crenuchus > Crenuchus spilurus. The sequence goes on along the minus strand of BRDA01008416.1, from coordinate 33,242 downwards.
AGAATTTAACATGATGGGAAAAAATGAAAGTGTGACCTGTGTACATTGTACATGTTTTATTCTCAAAAAGTTAATAAAGACTAAGTGTGCATTAAAACATGCAGATTTAAAGGGATAATTTGTTCTCTGTAGCTTATGTTCTGTGCTAGCTTATTCTCACTTAGAAACATGTAGTTTAATCTGGGTTCACACATCTGTATAACACTGTATTTGTGCACATGTACGAGTCTTACATTGTCATGGCTGAGCATGACCCCTTTTGGCTGGCCGGTGGTCCCTGATGTGTAGATGAGCGTGCAGCACTGATTGGGTTTCTGGGATGCAATTATTTCATCAAGCTGAGTGTCTGGCTCGTTGCGGCCCAGCTCCATAAATTCGGCCCACTTTGGCAGAGAAGAACAGTATCAGTTAGACCACTCGCTAATGCTCAACTCATTACAGGACATTTCAAACAAAACATGTGTCTGATGCAGCATTAAACTCAACATTCTCACCGTGTAGAGATTTGGCTTTTTCTCTTTAAGTGCATCTTTGTACTGGATAATGGCTTTCAGGTGGGGCAGCTTATCTTGGATCTGTAACAAAAACACCCACACAGGTCATTATTACAAAAGCAGCACTTCATTATATTACTTCTACACAAGTTAATAATTAGCATCATATCTGAGTCACTGCAGTCTGATGGCCTTCAACCAGAACATGTAACACTTCTCTACAGGAACTAGACAAGCGGTGTGTGCACAGTAACACATCTGTGTCAGCAATGGGTGCAACTTAAAGTAACTGAATGCATTCATTAGAAGTGGTGTCCACAAACATTTGGACATGCACGAGGTAAATTAATCACAAAATAAATAAATAAAGATAAATCCATTAGATAAATTAATGCCAATTTTGATGCCTTCATACATTTGTACATGAGCAACATCTGCAATGTTCTATAATCTCCCAGACACTGGGACACTCCCATTTCTCCATTACAAGTTCCCCTGAGCAACAGCTGCTGTTTAAAGGTGCAGACATCAATTCTGCAGATCAGCACCCCCCTCAGTGCTCCTTCAGAAGCAACGGCCTCCCCATTCATGGACATGTACTGCCAAGGTGAACAACACCAGGCTAGCAAGACTTCTATGACCATGAAACCCTTCACAATTGTTGTATGGACAAATACCATCATATAACAGAGAGAACAACAATGTCACTAACATTAGCTAAGCTATGGATTAGTAAACCTCAGATGTCACTGCTGCAAAACAGCAAAAGGCACACAGCCTTTCCAAACCTTCATTTTCAGTGACTCTTCATGTAGACAACATCAAAACTCCCTAAAAGTTGTTTAGGTTGTCACCAATGTTGAAAACACACAAAAGCATTACAATTGATGACCTTACCCAGCAGGAACAGAACCTTATCATAACATTGTATCTACAGTGCAAGAACATAGACAAGGTTGTCAGAACATCATTGTGTCTGCTGGGTAGTCTTTATATATTTGCATTTCTCCTTTAGCTCATCAAAAAATATGTTTTTTAATTTATTATTTTTTTAATTTTATTTGTTTTTCTTTAACCTTTGAACTTATTTCTTACTGTTTAGTTTTCCTGCCTCTATCATTTCTCTGAAGCATTCTGAGCTGCACTGCATGTGTGAAATGTAGTACGGTATATAAAAGATGAAGGATAGAAATACATAAAAACAACACTACAATGTCATTTTACTATTTTTATATAGTTTTAAAACACCATGTTTTTCCTTTTTACCTTTGATCTTATTTACTCAGTCCCTCTTCTATTTTTATATTTTCATTTATGCATAAAATACATTAAATATATTATTATTATCAATTAATCAATTAAATATATTTTTCTACTGAAAGATATTTTAAGGAAATCTTTATGTGGACAAAGAGAGATGTTTGATTTTTGGATTATTTACCTGCAGGATCTTCTGCAGCTGTTTGTGGTTCTCCACCACCATGATATTGGCCTGGCAGTTCTCAGCTACATACTGGCATGCTTCTGCAGAGTTGGTGGTGTAGATTCCTACAGCAAAACCACTGGATACACAACAGAGGATGGCATAAATACAGCAGTGAAAATAAAAGAAATCATTTAGACAACACTAAGCACCATTATAGTGGCTCACATATACAAAACAATTTGCCTACACAAATCTACACAATGCAGAAGACCAGTAAACAGACCATGATCTTAATTTATACCACGCCCCCTATTGTGAGAGCTAAAGCACAACTACAGTACAGATAGTAATCAGTGTAGAATGAACTGCAGACACTTCAGTTAATGACTGACTGTGGCAAAGACATTCACTCAGTTTCCTGAGCCACCGATTTGAATTGGACACAGTTGTCATGGTGGATCTAACAGTACTACAAATGCTATAAAGAACAAAGCCATCAGATTCCAGGCACAGCTTGAATGACTATTATAACTAATTATTAGTTTTGACCAAATGAGTGTGTTTCAAACAAGGCAGGCAATTCTCTTTACAGTCAAACTGTACTTGGCTGATTTTTATTAACTTTTTCACACTGTAGACTAAATGAACATTAACATTCTAGTAGAATTAAAATCATTTACTCATTAACAGGCCAAAAACTAAATCACAAAAGCAATATACACTACTGTTCAAAACTTTGGGGTCACCCACAATTTTCCATGTCAACACATATTTTGATTTTTTACTGTTTATTATTCAGTCTTTTATGGTAGAAGAGTAAGGTAGGACAGAGTTACACCTTTTTAGTAGATTTTTTGTTAACAGTTTATTTTTTGCTGGACGTTTAGCACATTTTAGCACGTTTAGCATCATGGGACTAAATTGTGAATAAACCAGACTAGAAGATGTTGGTCCATACACAACTCAAACACTGCATGCACTATAATAGAAGATTACACATCTATACATAACTTCAACAAAAACTATTAGTCACTAGAATAGGAGATGTGCAAGCATGTCTTGTTCAACATCAGTGAAATAAGTGTTATTGCACTAATGCTAACTCAAAGCACATCTATAATATTCCTACATCCTGTGATGTCTTGTGCAAAATATATGCTAAACATCCATTGGAGAGTAAAGCTTAGTGAAAAATATATAATTACTGTTAACTAGGGAGGCACCAAAATGAAAACTTTTGGCCAACAACGAACCTTATGAAACATTTGCCCAAATACCGAACATACTTTCATTTATATAAAATCTAATTAAACTACCAAAATAAGCCTTGTAGTTAGTACGGATTGAATGTTTGTATTTTAATAAGTTGGGTTGACATCATTAGGTTTAATAACATATAATTGATACAAATATTTTTAATTTTATATAATATTATTATATTTGTATATAAAACTAATTTTAGAAAAATAAGAAAATAAATGAATATGTATGAAAATACATATATGTTACATTATTACTAATACTTAATTAAAAAACATGAAACAAAAATCATGAACATTTTTAAAAATGTATAATGCAAGTCACATGGATGTTTAGTGTGTTTAATGTGACTGTCACTGTCAACAGACACTGAAAGACAACATTTCTTCTGGTAATTGTGAGATGGTCCCCAACACTGCAGCCACTGGAGTTAAGTGGCGAACATAAACACAAAGCTAAGTGGCTGTACTCTGGCTTTGTCTTAACAAGTTGAGTTTACTAAAGGTTGTGGTTGTAGTCTGATGTCTTCTTCAATTTCACCACAAAACTGTAACTGTGCTGGTAAATCTATGTTTTGTTAACTGGTGAGGAAAAGCTGAATTTTGAATGTCAATCGAGTGTGTAATAGTAAATGGAGTTTACTGCAGTAACTCTACTCTGTGGCTCATGTCTGCAGCCAGGAACGAGAAAAAGTGTCATTAAAAACCTCATTGTTCAGTATAAATTATTATGTCTTTTCACTTATACAATTCAGTGCAAGCCCTACTGTCAACATCTTGTGGAAGACAATAAAACAGACAAAACTGAGCTACAACAAAACTGAGCAGGAGAGCAGAGTAAGCCATACTGTGTCCTAAATAACATGGACCAGTCTCAAAAACCTTTAAGATTTGCGTAGGCTGAGTGATGCATTTCAACTGAAAATGACTAAACTATTTCTATGGCTACAGAGTTCTGGGGTCATTCTCACAGCTCCAGTTCTAAAATAAAGAAGGAAAAGTAGAAAAATTGTCCCAAGACAAGTCTTTGACAGACCTGGACAGTAAAACCAAACCCAGTGACAATGAACCAAAATGGTCCGTTATACGGACATTAACCTCCACATAATCTACATGCGTAAGTCATTCTCTGTAAGCTGTATAGTAAACAAAGCATGTGTACTGCAGTGTCAGGAACAAAGTTATGTCCTCATTAAGGACGAGTTATGAGCTATAAACTAGACACAAGGGCAAAGGGAGGCTTATCACACAGATAAACAAAACGCACTCACCCAGCAAAAATGGCTCCAATGTCAGAGATGAACCACTCTGGAGAGTTAAAGCCCAGGATGCCGACTCCTCGGTAACGCTCCAGTCCGAGCTGTGGAAACAAACACGTCATTATTATTAGCAGTAGTATTATTACAGTGCAATTTGGAACTATTCTGGGCAGCCCTGCTTAAAATACTTGATTTAATCAAGTATTTGATTGATTTAATCTGGGGTGCACAAACTTCTGCATATATATAGTAGGTGTTTCTTGAAAAAATGTCCAATGAGGTTCTCTCATTATAGCTTTATAGCTACACGTATACACTGATCAGGCATAACATTAACATGCGTCTACACTCATTGTCCATTTTAGCTCCACTGACCATACAGCTACACTTTGTAGTTCTACAATTACAGACTGTAGTCCATTTGTTTCTCTGTATACGTTGTTAGTCTCCTTTCACCCTTTTCTTCAATGATCAGGACCACCACAGAGCAAGCATCAAGTGACCTTGATGTGGTGGTGGAGGGTGTCGTAGTGTGTGTAGCACTGGAACAACTGGATTAGGCACAGCAGAGCTTCTCGAGTGTTTATACACTTTAGAATCGATTGTGAACTGAAAAATTCAACCTGTGGACAGTGAGTGGACATAGAGTTTAAAATCTCCAGCAGTTTTGATGCGTCACTTAAACCAACACACACTAACACACCACCACTACATCAGTGTCACTGCAGTGCCGAGAATGATCCACCACCCAAACAATATCTGCTCTGAGGTGGTTTTGCGAGACAATAGATAATGAGGGCAAAAACAAGGAGGTGGTTTTAATGTTATGGGCGGGGTGGTGCATAATCTCACTGTAAACTAAATGAGTCTTGTCGACAGCAGACACTGCAAAGTGGAGGAAATAAAAAAACAACATACGCCACAAATACCCGAGTGCATTCACACGTACACACACTACAGCCCTGTAGCGGTCACAGAGTTCAGATGCTACAAGTCCCAGGAGGTCTGAACCGTACGCTCTTACACGAATATACAGTTTCACAATAAACACCAAACAAAGCATGCAACCAGAGCCAGCCTGCAGCAGCACGTTCCTGCCATGTTTGACATTCTACTCCCTGCCTGGTCATCACAGTCGGTTAAGAGGTTAAACTCACTGACACAAGAGATTAAGCCCTTGTGCTGCACTGTTTATGAAGGAACGGTTCACACAAAAGTTGACCAGATCATGTAGTCCACCAGCCAAGAGTCAAACTTTTGCTTGTTTAGTTTAGAACTGGGGCTGCTAGGCTGACATTGCTAATAACCATCAGACATCAATAGTCACACAAATAGCTGCAATTTCTGAAAAAAATTGTCAGCAAACTTCTCTTCACCCACTCACTCTTACAGACTAGCCCATCTGACTTTGTATGACTTTAATGTATTAAAAAGTAAGAAAACTAAATATGACTTTCGGATAAACAATTCTTTAAAATTCACTTATTCTAAAAATATTTTAAAAGAAAAATAGAAAAATTAGGCTTAATTTTCCACAACCTCAAACACAGTATGTACTAATGTCTTATTCAAGCACACTGGTCAAGAACTAAACGTGTTTAGCTTTATCATCAGTTCAGACATCCTCTAGTCTATCAGTGATCAAACACATCTACTTTCAGTGGGATAATTTTGGTTGAAGTGTTCAGAAAAAGTTTAATATACAGTGGATATAACAAGCCTACATACTCCTGTTAAAAGACCAGTTTTTTGTGATGTAAACATTTTCAGATTTATTCCCATAAGCAGAATCTGTTATTCAATCTAAACTGTTTAAAGGGGAAAAATAAAAATACATTTAGAAAAATCTGGCCACATACATGTGCACACCCGCTTATATTTGGGAATGTGGCTTGTGGGTAATCTATAGACTTATATTGATATTTAAAAGCTGATAATACTAAAGCGAACACTTGATTTAACAAGACTATTGTGACTGTCAGGGACATGACCTAAAATAACCTATGTTCAGTGTGATGACCTTAAATAACCTCTTAGGTACTTGTAACTGACATGGATTTTATAATTAAACCAGACTCGCTCAATAAATGTTACTAATAAATAAAAATCAACAAGATATTTTTTAAATCAAGAGTGTTTAGTAAATACTATTAAACTGTACCATCCAGCCTAACCTAGACTGTATATGGAAACTAAGCTGCAAAAAATAGCTCATGTTGACTTTAGAGCTTTTATATCACATCACAAAAATATATTTACATATATCCACCCAGTCAGCCTATAGCGGTTTAGTTATAGTGAGTATTTTAAGTGGGCAGCCAATCAGAACAAAGATCATTTACATATCTCAGTTAAGGGCACTGTAACAGAAACATCCGGATTAATTCCGACAGATAAAGAGAGGTTGGAAAATTGTGGCCAACTCTTATTGGAACATTAAACCCGAATAAGTGAGCTGTGGGCAAATAATGAAACAAGGCAAAATCGGGATATGAACTTTTTAACCTTGTAACATTACACTCAACCATTTGGTAGAGCACATTTAAGTCATTATATGTTACTGAAGAAGGTGTTGAACGTAACAACGTGACTGTGCCATCTCTACCAATCGGTAGAGGTATCGTAGGCTAAAAAACATCCACTAGGGCTCACTAGAAATGTAGCATTTTCTTGTCTGAATGCAAACCAGCAATGTTTCATAGCCATTGTTTTGAGTGGATAATGTTTTTATGACACCAAGGTAAAATAATTATATAATCATAGAGATTCATGATCTACATTATTGATCCCAATAAAACACTTTAATGACCTGCTGAACTGCTGTTTGTATACAAGGTATATAACTGGAGCAAAATATCAGCCGAGAGAGTTGTTAGACCTCTGCGCTAAGGTCAAAGCACTCTGCTTATCTAACAGGTCAGAATATCAGTTCAGATAACACTGCAGTGTAAGGAGATACTGATAAACGCTCTTTAACAAGGTGCTTTCCTAACTGATCAGATTAATGTCCCCAAAATGTAGACATTATTTATAATTTTTTTAAAAAATGGCTTGTTGCTCACCAAACATAAATTTCCAGACAGTAAATGTTATTTTTCTTGCTTCCAGATCAGCTTTTGCACATTTTCAGTCAACTGGAGCTCTGGAACTGTTTCTGACATTGGTAGAGCAATACTGATGGCTATTTGGCTTAATATACATCAAATATGTGACCACGCCAGGGAAAACCAGGTCAAAGTCACTGGGCAATTTACCGAGATTTCGTGTAAATATTGTGTCACTCACATTAGCGATAAAACTTAGCCACTCAGTATTATTGCTGTAAATGAAAGATAGTAGTCTCATATCTATTGTAGTACATATTTTGATCAAAAACAAAACTTAACAAAAAAGTTGTTTTGGGGAAAAAAAAAACAAAAACAAAAACAAAAAAAAAACAAAACAAAACAAAAAAACCATTTGGCCTGGTTTTCCCTGGCGGGGTTAACATATATATCAAACAGTCTTTCTGTAGGTGGGTTATCTGGAAAAAAAAAAAAACTAATGGATGTAATTTCTATATAATTTCTCATCTTAGAATGTCTGCCAGTGTCTGCTCTGGGTCTACAGCAGGTGTGTCAAATTCCTGTCCTGGAGATCTAGCATCCTGTAGAGTTCATCTACAACCTTAATCTAGCACACCTCATCCAGGTAATGAAGGTTTTCAGGGCTTTCTGAATACCAGTGTCATTTGGATATGAACTCTGCAGGATGGTAGGTCTCCAGGACCAGGATTCACCAATCCTGGTCTACAGGCTCAAGGAAATGTGTCCTCCGCTTCATCAGTGTTGAGCCAGCATCTCCAAAAGGAGTCAAATTAGGTTACCAACATCAACAAATATCTACCAAAAGTGTTCACTGTAAAGTTTTAGCTCATGAAATTATACAGGATAAGGTGACAAATTCTACATTAACCTCCCCAGTGACTAACGCCACACTTAGCCCCACTGGCACAGTTAATGCATGCAAAATATGAGACCATGAATCACAATTTTCCTTTCGTTTTTTCAAAATTGGATGTACAAAAGCCCATGTTTGAATATTTCAGTGAGCAATAGTACATCTTCATAGCCTAACAAAGATATTTGTGAATTTGTCATGCTTAATTTCTTCAATCTTTTGCAGAAAGATTTAGAATTGTGAAAAATCACGTTTGTTGTGAAGTTTTGATCTGAAAAAACACCATCTCTGACTATGTGGTCATGTTAATTTGCATCACACACAGTGTAATGGTCTCGAGAGCCAGGATTAAGTTTGTTCTGTTCATTATGACTGCATCTATAAGAACAAAGGGCTAATGCAACGCTCTAATCTGATTCATCTTAAATGATTATCTATGCAGGCATCACATGAGACTTCAGTATAAGGCCCACAGACTATGATGTTATTGTTTTTCAGGGTCTAGTCATTTTTGTGTGTACTAAAAATAGTCATAGTTCATTTTTACATGACTATTCTAAATGAAACAGCTGCCTCCAAAAGTGTCGATAACAACATGATAATCTATGTATGCAGGTTTCAATTTGCCAAATGGTAGGGAATTAACTTCCATTCGATGTTGGCTATATTGGCAGTACAGCAAATGCTTCTTGACAGATTTAAAATATTTAGGGTAAGGGTGAAAATTGTTTATACACTGCTCAAAAAAATAAAGGGAGCACTTAAACAGCACAATGTAACTCCAAGTCAACCACACTTCTGTGAAACCAACCTGTCCAGTTAGGAAGCAACACTGATGGTGAATCAGTTTTACCTGCTGTTGTTCAAATGGAACAGACAACAGGTAGAAATGAGAGGCAATTAGCAAGACAACCCCTATACAGGAGTGGTTCTGCAGGTGGTGACCATCTGTATGTAACTGTCAGTGTTTGTGGAATCTCACTTTAAGAAAGCTTTTGGCGGCAGTGCGGCAGTTCTGGTAGTACTCGCTGTAGTTTAATCTCTTCCACTGTTCTCCTTCCTTCCAGCTGAGGGCTGTGTAGTTGCCGAATCGCTCCACAGCCCGGGTAAATGCCTCGTGGACGGTGACCGGACGTTCAGCCGCTTCCCCTGTTTCTCCCATCCTCAGCATTACCTCGCCGTCACCACGTGTTGTCCACAGCTTTGAGCTGGACGAGGGCAGAGACAGAGAAGCTGGACGCTGGGCACCATCTACAAATGAAGACAAATATGGTATGAAACTTGTCTATTTCTGATTTTAGCCACATTTCAGTGCACAATTTTCAGTTTTTGTTGAATTCACTATAACAATTTCAAGAAAAAAAAATAATAAATTTATGTCGAATTACATAATATATATATACATACATACATACATATACACAGTGGTAACCCTACTTACGAGCATCCCTACTAACGAGTATTCCAGGTAACGAGTCGAGATCTCGGAATATTTTTGTTCCAGGTAACAAGTAAAATTCCAAGTAACGAGTAGTGTATTTCTTCAAGTATGCCAAACCGCTAGGGGTGCTGCGGTTGTAGCATCTCCTAGATGCTACCGTAGAAGAAGAGGTCAGTTTGACCGCTGTCCAGTGAAAGTGCCTATTGAAAGCGACGCTAAGGTAGCGAACAAGAAAGTTAGATACATTTTACTTTTAATATGATAAGTGTAACCATGCCATACACGTACGCCCGTCCTCCTGTCCTCCTTAGCCGCCAGCCTACACAAGTGTTGTCGTCGTCACATTTATGTTAAAAAAAAACCCATATAAACACATTATTTAGCATATTAAAGTATACTGTATATTGGCCGGCTGACACGGATTAATCAGTTTTACATGTATTCTTATGGGGAAAATGCATCCAGCTAACGAGCAAACCAGCTAACGAGCTCAGCTCCTGCACGGATTAAACTCGTAAGTAGGGTTACCACTAATAAATAAATAAATAAATAAATAAATAAATAAATAAATATATATATATATATATATATATATGTGTGTGTGTGAGAAAGGTAGGCGATTTAAGGTTTCAGGGGTATGTTTAGTTTTGTTTCTAGGATAAAATCTTGCAGAGTTATACAAGTGTATTTGCTGAATTTCAGTTTTATCTTGCCGGCAGGAACACGGACTCCAGATCCAGTTAATGTACATTGTAAGAGTTGCATTCTTGAAAATGTTCATAATCTAAATATATTTTAAAATAATTACTGGTAGGTGTTCTTGATCATTTACAATAACTTAAAAAAAAAAAAAAAAAAAACCCCACACACAATATTGGTTGACCCTTAATTGAAAACTCAGATTATGAAAGGGGATACTAAAAACAGTCCGAAGAAAGCATATCAATTTAAATGTAAAGCAATCAAACATAAAAACGAATGACTGATGCACCACCAACATAAACAGCGTGTTTCTTAACTAGCACTTAACTTTTACACAAGCAGAAAGGAAAAGCAGAGGAGCTTCTTTGTACATTCCAGATTCACAGAGAGCTTTGACCTCAGAGTAAAACAAATACAAAATCCTACTTAATACTTTGTTCATTCCCTCCTGTAACTACAACAGACTTAAATAACTGCTCCAGTGATTTACAACTAATACTCTACACTGCCAAACAAGAGCAATTCTTATGCAGAAGTTAACAACCTCTACAGAGAACAAACTACTGCACAAAATGGACCATAAAACATGGCCTGTCCAAATGTTATAGCACATACACTGCAAGTTTAACTTATTCTTCTTTTATTTTTAAGTTAAATCCAGGAAATAAAACAGAAGTTGTTCACAAAATTTCTCAAAAAATGCCACAGGCAGTTTTTCCCCTATGTGGCGTTACTTGAACTTAGGAAAGATCTTATCAGTTGGACCAGGGGAAGACAAGTGCAATGTACTTCCCTATATATACACTCCCTGTATACTCCCAACAGACTCGTTGGCTCAGACCACACTTAGATTAGACACAATTAGAGCCCAATAGGAAATGTTCCCATATAGTCAACATAGCATCTCAAATTTCACAGATTTTTACAAGTACTGCATTTCATGGCAATTGTTAAATAACACTTGATAATCACATACAAATGTACATTATGAGTACAGTTTTGAAACCTACAAACATCTTTCACACAATACAAGTTATATAGTTCCTTTCTTCAATCTAATGAGCTCTATAGCAATCAGTTTACATACAGACACCAAGTCCATGGTCTAGAGTCACTTAATTTGCTTGGGGAAGAGTGGTTAGCTGTAGGTAAAGATCTCTCAGGAACCATACAAGCTACAATGTAGCATTAAGGTCTGGTAAGGCACAGCTCACTCAAACAGGGAAAACTAGTGTTCCTTTGTTGTAATACTGTCACTGCTCATGGCCAGCCCTCCCGTTGGCTAAGCAAACACAAATTGTAACATAACTTTTACATTTACATGCTATTTTTCAAAATCTGCAAGTAAGGTACAAAACACTCTTCTCAAGATATTTGATAACATTTTCACAGCCATGAATATTTTAAGGCCCTACATATAAGAGAGAACAAAGGGAAGTCGAAGCAGCTGCCAATTGACTTATGTTGCAAGTATGTAAATGAATTTCCTAATTGAGAACTGAATTGTGATTATGGTGCATGATAATCAGTGTAATTGCATTAAAGAAATAGTCTATTGTTTTTCACTCATCTCTCCATCTGATATCAGTACCACAGAAGCTATCAGACGTTTTGGAGAATGTTCATTCATCTCTGCAAGGGCTGCTTGTGCTCAAGTGTGTTTTCTAGAATGCTGGTTTTAACATCAACAGAATACAAAAATAATTGCTGACCTTAAATTTAACCCAAACAGTTTGACAGTTGTTATTATTAACAAGAAGCCGTTAATGATTATTAATGTCATTTTATGTAATGTGCTGTCCACTGTGAACCTTATAAACACAACATGGTCATGTTTACTACACAGCCTGCAAAAACTGCTGGATATTCAGCCAGCTCAGCAACCTGATGAGCAAACCCACAGGTCATATGACCCAATCATGGGTGACCTCGTTCTGTTACCCAGTGTAAACATGACATTCAGAAGAAAGGGGTGGAAATGTCCGGGTATTCACACAGGGGTTGACTGTGAGCTTTAACAGAGCTAAAAACAAACAAGGGAGGAGGTTGGGAAGTGCATTTTTTGAGGCCGACACTCAGGGCAGAGTGACCTTGCTCATGGTCAAAATCTCCAAATGGTTACTGCCATCCAAGTTCTCTCATTTTAGGTTCACTTGCTGTGTGCATCTAATTAGTAGAGGAAAAGCACTTAACAGTCAATACACTAGACTGATGCCCTTGTGTGCATTTGGCTGAAGGCTGTGGTTGAATTGCTTAAATGGGTACTGGTTTATTTTTATACATTAGAATACACATAATAAACAAGAATATATACAGTACCAATCAAAAGCTCACATTCAATGTTTCTTTTTTTCCCCCTACATTGTAAAATTATACTGAAGTCATCCAGACATTGAAGCAACACATAAGGAATCATGTAGTAAACTTAAGTGTTAAATAAAACATTTTACATTTTAAATTCTTCAAACGTAGACACACAACTGATGTCTCAAACACATTAAGAGGGGACAAATGCAAGTAATTAACTTCTGACAACGCAGAGCTGTTAAATGAAAGCCCTTCCAGGTGACTACCTCATAAAGCTGACTGAGAAAATGCCCAGAAAGCTGCCATCTAAGCAAGAGGTGCCTACCTGTGTAGGCTGTATATTTTAGTTGGATTATTCTCAGTCCCGCAGTGACATCGAGATGTTTTAATTCTTTGTATGTCCACCAACATGCCACCACCACGTCAGTGTCACAGTGCTGAGAATGATCCACCATCTAAATAATAGCTGTTCTGTGGCTGTCCTAACCATTGAAGAACAGGGTGAAAGGAGGCTAATAAAGAAAACACATGTACTAAAGATGGTCTAATATAATATGTAACTGCAGAACTATAAAGTACATGTGTATAAAGTGGAGCTGATAAGAGTGTAGACTCACAATCAGGCAATCACCTTTATTACTTGGGGTACATTGAGGGTGTCTTATTTACGATAAGTAAAATTAAGTCTATATAATTACAATAAATAAATAAATAAATAAAGACAGTAATTCAATCTAAAAAAAGAAAAAAAAACAACCATTAAACAAACCATGTAAAATAGAAAAATAAGCAGACAATGGATAAAAGTATAATATATAAGTCTTCAGGAATAATTAAATTGAGAGAAGTAGCTTAAATAAAAGTAAAAGGATAAATAAAACAGACCTGAATAAAATAAAATAAAATCAAGTAAAACTCAAGGAGGTGGTAGGGAAAAACATGCAGTAATTATGGCCCGTTAAACACGGCATGGTTTATTTTTATTCCAATGTGTTAAATTTGGGATATTAAAAAAAAAAAAAAAAAAAAAAACTGTACTAAAATGTGCCAAAAATATAGTGCATAGTATCTTTATATAAATTTTAGTATATTATTTATACCCCATACATATAACATATATATGCAAGTATCTACAAATAATGATTTCACGTGACTATCCAGAACCTCAGGAACCAAAAATAAACAGGACAATTTTGTGGAAAAGCTCAATGGATGAACTCACTTTTCTAAAACCAGATCTGAAAAGTGTGAAAACTTTGTCAGTTCTGCATTTACATATTTATTTAAACTCTCATTCTGAAGTACTCTTTTTCTTCTTTTATCATCAGCTGTATTACAGGCTTACTGGCAGAGCTTGGACACAGGAAGGAAGTTAGGCAGTATTTCAGGGAGTGTATGAGTGTGTTTGCAAGTGTGTAATGTAAGGGGGGGGGTCCTCTCACATTCCCTTCCACACTCCACTTTAGAGGGAATTAGTGATCTCATCATCTTACAATTTACAAATGCTGATGTTATATAAGCAATTTAACTGTTAGAATACTAAAAAGACTCAAATCATCTTGAGCTGTGTGTGTGTGTGTGTGTGTGTGTGTGTGTGTGTGTGTGTGTGTGTGTGTGTGTGTGTGTGTGTGTGAGAGAGAGAGAATGACCCCAAATAATAATAAAAAGGAAACCAAATAAAAGCAAACTAACCAAAAGGACCAACAATTTATATGTATACACTACAGCTCAAAACAAAGGTTTTGATGTCTTTCTATCAATCCAATCACAGTTAACTCAACCTCAACTTGAACTTTATGGTTGTTTTTAACAGCCAGTTACATTCCAAAGTGAAGAAACTGCTTTGCTATTTTCTTAGGGCATTCTGCTGCTTTTATTTTTCCAGAGTGCTAGGCAGTTGTTATGAGGAGCCTATGGCTACTGATCAAAATATAAGGTTTGAGGAGTATTTATAAAGCTGTCATTAATATAATCTGGCCTTTCCTAATGAGGACAGTGAAAAGCCCCCTAACAAGCTAATTAAGGTCTGAGACCTTGGTTAAAGTTATCTGAGAACTTTCACCTTTTGGGTGCTTCTTTTTTCCAGTCTAAAATTGTTCAAACCTAACCTGTACACTAATCTTGCTTATAATCTTTGAACATTTTCCAAGTTTATGCCTTTTGGAGATCAATTAATTTTCTACTGACCCAACTATTGACTTTAAGAGCATTTTTGACCAGCAGTGCCCAAACTTTTGCCACTGTACATGCATAATTACAGTGTTTTCGTGGGTCCAGGGCTTTTTATAGTTGCATATATTTTATTTTGTCAGTAGAATTCATGTGGCAATATGCAGCCTAGAGGTGCAGAGGAAGTGAGTGTCTGTGTATATACATAATCTCACCTGGCTGTGTGTGTGTGGTGGGTTCAGGGGTTTTGTTCTCCTCTTTCTCACAGGCTGACTCCTCCTCTGATGACTCACTGGAATGGAATACAAGAAAGTGAAGGACAGAAAATCTAGATATGCAGCATTCTGCTGCCCATCCCCCTCCAGCCTAAAAAAACACGAACATCTCCTGCCAGAGAGAGAAAGAAATATATATCAGACTTATCTAAGTTTTGTCTACCACGTCAGAAGTGTTTACTGATGTAACAAGGCAATCGCAGATGCACATACCTTCACGTATGCAGGTATGAAAGTGGTCACCTCAGGATGACAAGCCATCTGTTTTTATCTCCATTTAAAATCTCAGTTCTGAATCAGTATAAACAGTTGGACTGTTTCCTGCTGTATCTCAAACACTAGACTATGAGGGCAAATTCTCTTAACAGTTATGTATATATATATATATATATATACACACACACACAGTAGTCCCTCTCTAATTCGCGGTTCGTCCTTTGTGGACTCGCTGTTTCGCAAATATTAATGTAAAATCATTTTTGGGGAATATTCATTCTTGAAAAATTTGAAATTCACGGGGAATTGAATGCGCGTACTGTGTATATATTTACTACAGTGCGCGCTGTACAGCAAGATCTCTCGTCTTCCATTTTACTTCGGCATCTGACTGCTGCACGTGCATAGTTTTCTATCTGCCATGTTGTGTATGTACTGTATTTGTGAGATTTTTGTAAAAACTGAATTTATTCAGTGCCTACAATGACACCCAAACGTTCTGTAGCTTCTAAGGATGCTGGCAACAAATCCAAATGCCAAAGAAATAAACTTCAGATTCGGTGTCTCTCACACGTTGACTCTGAGCTTACAAGCTTTAGCTGTGCACACTTTTCTGAAAGTTTAAATGCATTAGACATCTTGTTCTAGATTTTTGAATGTTAGGCTGCTTTTCTTTCCATTCAATCTGCAAACAATGAGAGCATTAAACAGGAGTAACTTGTTCAAAATGAACTGCCTGTTAAGTATGATTGAATATAATTGATGGGCTACATGACTAAGAGCTCACGTATGAAAATAATGAAGACAGTCCTCAAGAACTTTATCTTTAAAATTGGTTTACTTCGCTATTTAAACATTCTGTAACTTGCTCTGGTTAAATGTCTGCTTAATAAATGACAACAAGGAGACGGTATTAGATTGTGTCATATCTCATCACTACACCCGTAATAAGTAGAGATTATGAGTGTGTTTACATGCACTTAATATGATTTATTATTAATAATGTGCCAGGTTTACAGCTCCAGGTCTACAAGAGTCAGGCAACTTCTGACTAAACCAACTTCTGTTGATTTTTGTAAACACATACACATTTACAAATATGAATTCAGTAAGTATTCCGTAATGCACTTCTTAAAGCTCTCCTTGCAAAGTTCAGATAAATAGAAATCAGTTTATAAATAATTTACTAAAGTGTATGTAAATGCACACATTGATCTTGAAACCTTGAACTTGGGCAGATACTGATACACATTTTTCTTTTTGACCATGATCTATTATTTTCTTCTCAAGATTAAACACATTTACAATGAGTGCAACTTAATAATCCTTTGATATCCAATTCAATATTTTCAGTTGATATCAGCCCGGTTCTGAAGCTAGAAAAGCCTTAAAGACTGGCTGCAGAATCACACTCTAAATGAATAAATGTAAATAATGTACCTGGCTCCCAATTCCACAATGGGGTCGTCCTGATAGACAATACGGTGTTCTGTCCCGCATGACTGAGACACAACATCTCCTGGGGCATCCATTACACCTGCTGTGGTCAAGGGCTCACACACAGTCACTGTGGAAACAAAACAGACCAGCACACACAAGAATTAGGACCTTACACCTCCAGCTAAACTGTGTTGTGCATTCCCAGCAGTGGGGATAGTTTAGATCTCAACACCACACACACCTGCTCAACAAACTTGACATGTGGTGATCACATGACCCAACAGATGCTTGAGGATAAACGTCCTGCATGTTACAAGACCATCAGCCAACTGGGTGAACAGAACATATGCTGATGACAAAACACCCTCTTTCACCATCAACCCCCAGAATTTCCATGAGACCAACACACAATCACAACTACTACAGGTGTAAATCTCAGACTTTATTACTACTCCATTCTTTAGAAAGTTATTATAATAATGTATCATTAAATAATTTATAAATCACCACCTTCACAAAAGCAGGCAAAAGACTGGAAAATTGGAAGATTAACAGCTCTGTTTCATCTAAATCAAGTCTAACTTGGTACTTCAATGTTGATTCAAACTTGGGGCTCTTAAGCTCTTTTGGCCCATTGTAAATACGTTGGATTTTGAATTATATGCCACGATAAAAGTTTTATCTTGTCCCTACCAACACTTTTACTGAAGCATAAATATGATAAATATAATGTAAATAATCAAATCTCCTCACGCTATGCTAGACTGAGAGGCTAAAGTTATGCTTCTTTCATTTATTTTGTAAACTGCAAATTTTACAGGAAACATTTTATGCAGTGTAGCATATTTTACTTCGTATAAGTATCAACTGAGACATTATATATAATGAGGAGACTGATCACTGGTTGAAATATGAAAAGCACAGAATCAACATGACAACTCTAATACTTCTGCCCGTCCAAAAAAAAACAAACAACAACAAAAAAAAAACACCAGTTGGTTCTTCTTTAGTAGAAGTGGGACAGGTAGTGCCGATAGAACGATGTCCATTTTTTTCCATGATAAGTTTTCCCTCGATGAGGATGATAAGCTGGGATAATAGAATCCAATAAGCATTAATGTTCATTTCCATTTCGCAACTAAGCAGCTTGACGGTGAGTTCTGACGTGTAATACTGTTGCTTGTTAGCGCGAGGAGCGTGAGAAGAAGGAGGGGGGCTCTGTGCGTGTGTGTCAGCCTGAGTGATAGCTAGCATTAGCGTTATTTTGGAGTGGCTGTGGCCGACAGCAATTATTGTAAGTTTCAACAATAAAGCAATGACAGTAAACGTCTTTTTCATCCATCCTTTCAACGCGTCCAGCCGGACACTACAATATTATGTTCTGGCAGTAAACATTGTCATAGGTTCAAACATCTTTCTAAAAACATCAAACTAAATACATGAAATGTTACTGTTTAATATATTACAGTGTTAGAAAATTTAATATTGTGATAATTATCGAGACGGATCAATATAGAAAAAATTATCGTGAGGAATTTTTTGGCCATATCGCCCAGCTCTAGGGATAGGCCTTTAATTGTGCTTCATTGATGTGTACACAGATTAGTATATGTGCTGCTAAATACAAAATATGCCAACCATGGAAACAAGAGAGGTGTTGTCAAGTCTTGGCTCTCACCGTAGAGGCATGTGCATGCTCAGTAGCCAGAATAACCTGAAAAATATTTCAACCCATGTGTGCAGGCAAGTTTCAGGTTTGGATATACAGGTATCTCCCCACTCAAAGAGGTACGATTCTGATTTAGTGAAACTGGAAGTAACCGTGTGGTAGTGCTATTAAGATGGCAGAACATATTTGTCTATAATGACTTTAGTTGCAACCATTTTAGTCACCAAGTCAATACATGACGGTCAAGTCAAAAGTTGACTAAAAAAATCAAAAACTGGACACTGGGAGCAATGGCACCTCTCTACAAGATGCCATTCAAGATCCAGTTAAAATCACCAGCTTGGTAACACTGCTGAAAAAATATTCACTGAAAGGCCAGAATCTTTAGCTTTATCTAAATTGTTGCATCACATGAAGCCTGGGTAACTCCTTGGTCATTAAAGGCCACTTTACTGATATCATTGCATACACACAACAGTTGACTTACATAAGCAGACAAATCTGACCCTTTATTTTGTTGTATTAAGCAACATTAAAGGCCTAAATGACAAAAGCAACTCTGAAAAACAAACTGTGACTACCGTCAGGCTTTTAGCCGGCCAGATTGTTCGTATGATGACCAAGCATGTCCGTGCTGAAGAGAGAGACGGCATGGAGTCATTTCCAGTCTGGAAATGCGTCACTGCTTTCCAGAACAATATCAACATCTCCGTTGACCCCCGCCTGACCAAACTCCCTTTACTGCAGGCTGTAGACTCCACCTCTCTGGGTGACCCTCACTGTCCTCGTGTTTATTTAAACTGAACGGTCATTGAAAACACATACCGGTGATTCTCTCGCCCTGCTGTAATGTGCAATGCTAGCAGTCCACCACCACAACACTGTAGTCATCTCACTGTTACTGTAATTCACATTTTATTCCACACATGACCACCTAGATGATTGTGGGAATAACTTCCCTTGACTTGGATTTTGATCCCCTACACTTTCCTCGTTGCTCTTGTGATCATCACAGAGGTTAACTGGTCCACTGTGGCACAATGGTATTTCAGGTACACCTTCACTAAAGTGGTTCTCAAGATTCTACCACCCTCCGTTACCTTGTTTGCATTCTGCTACAACTGACTGGTGTGCTCACTTACTCATACACACAGCAAACCCTGTCACATGGTACCTGTGATGTCCCAGGCCAAGTTAATTCAAACCAGGGGTGATCATGACTGCATTGCCAGCACCAGGATGGTGGGTTTTAAAGCTATGATGTGTGTAAATGCTGGAATGTCGCACAAAAGATGATTATGTGTTTCTCTGTTTTGGTTCAAGGCTCAACATGAAAAACTGCTAACTTTCTATTACAGGGCTAACTGATTCCTACATTTTTTGTTAGGCAACCTACGTTACTGTTGTCTTTGCTAGATACACAGCAATTGTGATTTTATGACGTGTGACAGACTCTTACATGGCGTATTTTGACATTAAAACTCAGACTTAAATATCTAGCACTTTTAATTAATAAGCCAGCACTGCAGTACAGATCAAAAATTAGGGATGCACCGATACCGATACCAGCATCGGGTATCTGTCTGACACCATGTACGTGTACTTGTACTCGTATTCATAATAGTGCTCCGATACAACAGGATCCGATACCAGCGTGAAGGGAGCTTTGTTTCCTTCTAACACAGTATTAGTTTGCGCCACAAAATAAATAAATAAATAAAATTAAAAAAAGAAGTTGATGACTATGTACGGTAGCAGAGCTGAACAAGCCACTTAACGGCAGCGTGACTTTAACCAGCCCGGTAGTAGAGAAGGAGCAGCTATGTCAGCGGTGTGGAGGTATTTCCAGGTGAATGAAGTTGACAAAAGCAGTGTTAATTTCGTTAACGATAATTATGACGAAAAATATTCGAAAAAATATGACGAAAAAAATATTTTTTCACGACGAAAACGAGACGAAAACTAAATAAAAACTAATATTTTAAAACAAAAACTATGACTAAAAGTATTAGACTTTTCATCGGCGAATAAAAACGAAACGAAAATGTCACAGAATGATTAAAATAATGTTTTTGTCCAGTAATCCGCTTTTTAAAGTAAACCTGCCGCACGTCTGACTGACACTGCAGTCGTGCAACACAATTTGAAGTCGTCACACTGACACCTCGAATCGCACGAAACTCCTTCAGTCTGCACGCCGTCCAAATGAAATTTTTCGCCTAATGACCTGTTTTT
>BRDA01008416.1:0-12401 GCA_036984385.1 Crenuchus spilurus | reverse complement strand
TACATTTTTTGTTAGGCCACCTACGTTGCTGTGTGTTGTCTTTGCTAGATACACAGCAATTGTGATTTTATGACATGTGACAGACTCTTACATGGCGTATTTTGACATTAAAACTCAGACTTAAATATCTAGCACTTTTAATTAATAAGCCAGCACTGCAGTACAGATAAAAAATTAGGGATGCACCGATACCGATACCAGCATCGGGTATCTGTCCGATACCACGTGCGTGTACGTGTACTCGTATTCATAAAAGTGCTCCGATACAACAGGATCCGATACCAGCGTGAAGGGAGCTTTGTTTCCTTCTAACACAGTATTAGTTTGCGCCACAAAATAAATAAATAAATAAAATTAAAAAAAGAAGTTGATGACTATGTACGGTAGCAGAGCTAAACAAGCCACTTAACGGAAGCGTGACTTTAACCAGCCCAGTAGTAGAGAAGGAGCAGCTATGTCCGCGGTGTGGAGGTATTTCCAGGTGAATGAAGTTGACAAAAGCAGTGTTAATTTCGTTAACGATAATTATGACGAAAAATATTCGTTGACAGCCATTTTTTCACGATGAAAACAGGACGAAAACTAAATAAAAACTTATATTTTAAAACAAAAACTATGACTAAAAGTATTAGACTTTTCATCGGCGAATAAAAACGAAACGAAAATGTCACAGAATGATTAAAATAATGTTTTTGTCCAGTAATCCGCTTTTAAAAATAAACCTGCCGCACGTCTGACTTTCTCAAAGCACGCTAAGCTCCACAGTCACACTGCTGAAGTTTAACACAACGTGCTGACATCACAGCCGCAGCTTCGACAGAAAAGAAGAAGCGATTTATGGAGTAATTTCACTTTCGCTGCCACACAAAACAAAACAGAGCAAAGTTTGTGGATGTAAAATAACTGGGAAAAGCACTACTAACCTCAAGAGGTCCTCAGTTCTCACCACCACGAGCTTTACAAAAAGGTAAGCTAACGTAGTGTAGCTAGCTAGTTCGCCAACGGTGATGATTATGTATATCTGATATGTGACATTTTTGAATGTTTCAGTGTATAAAGGGGAAATGTGTAATCTGTTATCATTATCTTAGGTGTTTAGATTAAATAAATCACAAACACGTCTAACTGGAGCCGTAAGACACACATGCAGCCTCTGTTTCATTTTAATTGTAAGTATTGATATTTATTAGTACTCTTATTGGTACTTGGTATCGGCAAGTACTTAAATGTAAGTACTTGTACTTGGTTTTAAAAAATGTGGTATCGGTGCATCCCTATCAAAAATCAATTTAAAAATTCCAAATTTTAAAATGTCAAAATTTAAAGTCAATAAATGAAGATTAAAAGAAAGCAGAATTATCTGCTCTCCCCATCACTTTCACATTTGCAATGTCCGCTGGCTCAGGTGTCTACCAATGGGTCCATTCAGAGCTGGAAATCCTGTGCTTTCCTCCGAACACATTGGCTCCCCAGTGACTGTGCATCAGTGGTAGTTTGAAAAGTGATGGCTGCATCACACGGAATGGAGGAGGCCTGTGCTTGACTTCACCCTCCTAGAGTCAGGGACATTGCAAAAGTGATAGGGAGAGTCCTAATAGATGGGATGGGCTAATTGGCTACTACTACATTTGGAAGGGGATAAAATTGGCAAAAATTTAACATTTTTATTTTTAAGTGATCAGCAATGTTTATTTGTGCTCAAGCGATGTTTGTAGCCAGTTTAGACCTAATGAGTGTGGGCAGACAGGAAGTAGGCCAGTTGATCTGTCTATTTGGCTACTTTAGGCTTGTCCTTTAAGTTGCCCAAAATAATCATTAACTGCAATTATTATTATTATTATTATTATAATTTTATAAATCCTCTTTCAGCACTATATCAGCAATAGTGCTATATTGACTCCTTAATGACAATACAAAACATAGCAGGTCTGATCCAGAGTTCCTTATCTGGGCATATCATTAACCTTGTTTTAAACATCATGTTTCTGTCAAAATAAAGCAGCTGCAAATTTTTCAGGACCAGCAGGATCAGAATAAATTATCCAGCCCATAAAGAAAGCTGATGGCAAGCATATGAAAAACAAACATGTAACAGAATATAGAAATGTCTGACTCAGAGCAGAGTGGGTGAACTTGGATGTTATCTGATGGCCAGTCTGGCACTGAGCTGAGTATGCCTGGGCTTGGACTTAAACAAGACAGACCACTAGTCAGAGAGGTGAAGAGGCAGAAGTGGATCTGAACTGAGGACAGAATGAAGGAGATCTCTGTTAGCTACAGTGACAATCTCTGTCCAGAGCTCTGCTGTTCTTGTCAGTCACTGCTGGTGGGCGGGGACTGAACAAATCAGCATTCCAGGACATTTAAACATCACACTCCTCACCATGTGTATTTGCACATTAGCAATGTTTTAAAGCTCTAAATAGTCTACATCGTAAATATTAAACACCTTAGGATGGTTTCTCGGACAGGATTAAGGATAGTCCTGAATAAAGATTCTCCATTAAATGGAAGACTAGTCATCGACCAATACGGTTTCTTCAGTGGCCGGTGACATTATTTACAGAGTGGCCAACTGCAGACATGAAATACCAATATCATGTGATTTCTGTATGTGATAAAGTATAAACTTCAAATCTAAAAATTATCCTTGTTGACTTGAGAGGAAATGGTAGACTTCAATCCCATCCTGAGCTGAGCATGCACTAGTATTTTGAGTTTTGTAAGCTAGTTTTAGCCTTGCTACGATTACAATTCCCAACCGCATTTTATTCAATTTTCTCACTAAAAGGCCATAGTGAATCTAACTATAGACAGTAAACAGTTTTTACATTTCTAAAAATCATTATAAAATTAATAACTAAACCATTTCCCAAAATTTGTCTTGATGTTAGTCAGGAATTTAATGTCTGTATTTTAATAAGTTGGTTTGACATCATTAGGTTTAATAGCATCAATTTAATTACTTTACATTTGTATGTAAAACAAATGTTAGAAAAATGACAAAATAATGAATATGGGTAAAATGAATGATGTAAGCTGCATGTTGTGGGTGTTTAATTAGAGTGTTAATTGGCTACAGACACTGAAACAATAAATTATTCTGCATTTTTGCTTATTTGGCCCAACACCAAAAGTGCATCCCTAATAATGTACCTCCCACAAGTACTTTATTCGTAGTTGTCTAACAAATATACTGAGCTTTGAAAGGTGGGACTTTGCCTTATTTCTTTCCATCAGGAAATGTTACATCCAGAGTGTTGATGCAGAGCATCTAATGACATCTGCTCATAGAATGATGAAGTTTGCTCCATGGGGAGCTCCAACCTTGTTCTAGAGCAGTCATACTGATAAGGTTGTCTGCAGATGTGCCCGTAAATGTGCATTTTTCTTACTGACCTCATATGTGCAGGACTATTATTGACAAATTTGAAGGCTGATTTTTTGATGATTGGCCTGATTAATTTGTCTATTACTAGTCCAGGCTAGGTTTGATACCACTCAGGCAAAGAAAGTTTTTCCATTGCTGTTGGCATACTCAACAATGGGCAGTAAGCTGAAGCAGATTCAGAACCAAATTTGCATCAGTTTTCTCATTAGCGAATATGCTGCCAGTCAGTCATATCAGGGCTCTTTGCTTCTTTAGATCGGCACTGGAGTTAATAATGGAAACATTAATTAGCATTGTGGAAAGTAACCTCAAATAGACTTGCTTAATGGTTTCTGACACCGACATACTAGTACCTATACAAAATGATTGCAAATAACCTTAACCTTTAGAAAATGTATATTTTCAAACCTGTAGGACACATACAGGAACATTCTACAAAAAGCCTGTTTGTCCACGTCTCGCCCTTTAAATGAGTTGATGTGGGTCATGTGACCAGCTCAAGGCTGATGAGCTGAAGAGATTCTGAAGGCTGTCTGCTGACTTATCTCAGAGTGTGTTACAACCAACAGGAAGCCATCTGGGCCAGAGATGGTCCATTACCATGACAATCTGACCATTTCCCTGGGGTGGGGTCAGTGGAATGAACCATATAAACCTTTGTAACTCCTATAACTAGCACGCAACTTCAATAACCAGTACTGTAAACTATTAACATTACCCTTCAAGCACACCGAGTCAAATCATCACAATCCTCCAACCATTCGGAGGATGTACATGTAAAGTGCTACTGTAAGCGAACTGTATAAATAAATGTAGCACTTGTTTATCGAGGTGATGGAGTGGACAGCTGAGCTGAGGGTTCTGCTTTAATGATCTCCCCTGAGTTTACTTTCCATTCCAGAGAACAAATTGAACACACTCCAGAGATTCAGTACAAACCTCTCACACAGACCTCAGTGACTCAGATACTAAAGATCTGATTTTTTCCCCTCAAAACACAAAATTGGAAATCACCTAGCTTATTTTTTATTGTCAGACTTTGCTTAAGTTTAATAACATGTACCATAATTATGCATGACCCATAGCATTAACAGAGAATGTCTATAGAGAGTAAGAAGCAGCTGTAAGATCAGCTTCATACAGAATCTGATTCTGATGGGTTGGGCAAATGAAGAGCAAGTAAATGTTATTCATTTTAGAATTTTGACTAACAAAGTGCTGCAATAGTAAGTCTATCTGTGTCCTACAACATATGGATACATTTGTGAGACCTTAATGAAGAGCTGCACAGTTTTACATTAGTTTTGGTGTATTTTATAAACTAAAATTTTACAACTGCGCTATTTAAGTGATTTCAGCTCCAGTTCTAAACTGAACAAAAAAAGAATGTCTTAATGAATCTGCATTACAAGCAATATTGTGCAAACATGATTTCTTGGTGAAGCATTCCCTTAAGTCATGATGCCCATGTGACTCAAAGCTCAAGGGTGATGATGACATGATGTGTGATGCATCCTGAACTTAAAATGAAGATGCAGCATTTATCCATCAGAACATCTACTGCAGCATATGTGCCTTAAATGGTCCCTCAATGTCTAAATACATTAAATAGTTAAAATGTAAGTCTATACATATGCATTAGTCATACCATTCAATTATAAGAAATCTATGCCGTCCATTAAAATATGAGGGTGAGTCAAATTATCGCCACTCTGGTTAGAATTTATTTGAATCAGTATTCAGAAAAGACAAATATATTATCTTCCCAAATAATCTCCCTGCTTTCAATACACTTTGTCCAGCCTATTCCTTCATTAAAACATGTTTTTGGCTCAGCTGCGAGACATGAAGACACCTCTTCATAAGATGTTTTAACAATACCTTATTAGTCCCAGAGTGGGGAAATTTTAGACATCTGTGAGATCACACACACACACACACACACACACACAAGCGATGTTCAGGCCTAGCCACTGCACCCAGGGAGCAGTTGGGGGTTAGGTGCCTTGTTCAAGGATACTTCAGTCATGACCTGCATGAGGATTGAACTGGCGACCTTCTGGTCCCAAGACCAGATCCCCATCACCATGACACAGCTGCTCTGTAAATCTCTGTCCTCTTACGGCTTCTTTCAAGAGACTAAACAGGTGAGTGTCATGGGGCAAGATCAGAACCAAAGTGAGGACCTTTAACACCTCAAAAAGTTTTTTTTGGAGAATGTCAACATGGGCAGTAGTGTGTTGACATGCAACACCACAACACCCTTGGATAATAGTCTATTATCACTGAGGAGCACATGAGCAAGCTGACAGCTCAGCATGCTGAAATGATCATCTTCCTAAAAAAAAAAAAATCTGCATATCATACTTGGACTTCAGAAATCAGAGACTGAGCCATAGTTAGTTAACTGACTAATTAAATAAGTTAAAAGAATTGTGTTTATTTTGTTCACACTATTGTTTTAGTCAAGACTAAAAACAGAAAAAATAAGTGACCTTGCATTGTTGTTTTGCGCTTTAAAAGTATATTTTATTTTGTTGGATTTATTGAGGTTATTTTTCAGGCTCTTCTAATTTATTTATTTTAATTTTATTCAGTTCAATATTCTTGTTTAAGTTTATAATTGATGTTACCCTTTGGGTAATAATAAATGGGTCAGTTTTTCTCATACATGTTGTTGTTGAATATTGTTTTCTGTTTGAAAAATATCACTCGTTCAAGACTTTTATTTACAGTACAAAATAAGTAATAAAAGTGTATAATTTGTGCAGATATCGTTATCGGCCATTCCTCAAGGTTGCCATATCGGTATCGTATCGGAAGTGAAAAAGCTGTATCGGGACACCCCTAATTTTTATATAAAATGTGGATCATTTTTGACCGTCATAATAAATGAACGAGTCTAAACGTGTGAACAGAAATTCACAAGAACATGCCATATTAACACATTTGTATTGACCTAGTCCACAGCAGAGAGACCATTAGCACCGTGGGGTGAAAAGCCAAATGAAAATCCATGTGTGTGTGGCTGGCACCACTGAGGTAATGAAGCCCTGTATTGGAAACAGTTCACCTTGTCTGCCTCCATCCTAAATCCTCCATCGGCAGCCCCTCCCAAAACAGCAGGACCAAACATGCTAACATGGCTAACAATGAAGGGAACAAACAGTAGCTTTTTTAGGCCAATTTCGTTCATTTTCACCTCCACATGGTAGAGTACAGATTTTATACGAAGTATAATATACATATGGGGTCTCTAAAGAATTCCATTTAAAAACATTAGCTCAAATTTTATATAATAAAACTAGCTACTTGTAAATATTTGAAGCCTGTGAACTGCTATCACCCTAATACAAACTCACCATCATTCTGTAGATGACCAGCAGTGCCTTTAATACCGATTTTGTAGCATTAGTGTAAATATTAAAGCCGAATTAATTAAAGCTAGAAATGTACACATATTCATCTCCTTCCAGTCTAACATGTACACAGTTTACTGACACAAGGATACATACCAACTCATACATATTGAATTAGCACTAGCATTAGTCAATGTTATAGTTCTATTATTCCATATTATGACCTTTTATTATACCGTGAATGTGAATGAATAAATAGATAAAAATAATAATAATCACCATGACCACACCTTAAGCTTAAAACAGCCGGTTCGGAAAAACTCAGATCGCCCTAAAATGCCAAAAACGCATCTTTGTTGCTGTGGTGACTCACGCCCAGCGTCCACACTGCCATTGATTCAGATAGCCGAATACATTTAATACCTAAAACGGTAAACAGACTTACACTGCATTCTCCGAGCCTTTGTTGTTCGAGCTTGTATGTGAATTAAAGCTGTGCTTTTCTCAGGCGTTTTCAGCGGAAACTCGTGACAGGCGTTTGCCGGTATCCTCCTGCCTGCTTTTACGACTGTGTATCACCACTCATTTTCAAATGTACAGTCTTCCCCTCCTCCAAAAGACACACCCTCCTCCGTCTCCTGCCTTTAACTCCTCCCACCCGGACGCCAACACTCCGCGCATTCTGATTGGCTGAAACGGCTCACACCACAAGACTCACTCGTCCAAATATGGTCAAACACCCCATTGAAGGCTGAATCGACTACATACACAGGCTGGGTCAGACAGATGCGTTCTGAAGTGCTGGGGTTACTGTAGGGCGAGGCAGAGCGAATCACGCCGCATCAGGAGAGGCTGTAGAGTACTGCACAGCTGCTCTGACATCAGCATGAAGACAGCCCACAGCGTCCGCATGGCCATGTATAAATACATATGACATCTGCACCCTATTACCGACACGCATTTTAAAACGTTTAAATGAATACTTTGATAAAATATCAAGTTTTTTGATGCTGCTAACATGAAACAGAAGTGTACATAAATTAGCATTGTGCTAACTGCATGATTAAATCAAAATGTACTTGTCTGAAAGAATTGAGATCTCAAATGTGTTCTGACACCAGCTATAGTATCTATAAAATGGACTAGAATGTACTGTGTAGATAAATTGTAGCAGTTCTATTAACCTGCATTTTGCCTGTACTTATGCTCATTTTAGAAATATCAACATACTCTGTCATAAAGTACAAACGTCTATTTGAGATTTAAACTCTGTACAATCCAGTTTGTACAATACAAGAATTTACAACAGGCAAAGCATCTGCTACCTAAAGCCTACAACTCTATAAACTACAGTGGAACCTCTTATCATTTGCCCTGGTTATCCTACCATTCGCGTATTGTAGACTTTTTTGAGACAATTTTGTGTCAGTTTTCGTTCATTTGGCCGGTTTTTGTCTAATTTCGCGAAAACACAGCATACACCTACGCATTCGTAGTTCATCCTGGTTTTGCTTCTCGTTAACAATGCTCAAAACAAACTAAAACACATCGCACTGAAGTGATGGTGCGCCCGCCTGAAAATGGGTGTGAAAACAAATAGTTGCAGAGAACGAGTGTACAAAGGCTGGCTGCTGGACCACACCAGCATGCCCTAATAGTGCTGTTAAATGTCCATTTATCCATTTTATTAGTCTTCTGTATTTATTTCTCATTGTATTATGAATGTAAAACTATAGTTATTCTATATAAAATGTATTTTTTGTTAATATTTTGGAGTGTCTGGAATGGATTCATTGGATTTACATTGTTTCTTATGGGGAAGTGTGGCTTCAGTTTTGGTGACCATCAGGCGCTTTAGAACGGATTAATGACAAAATCCAAGGTTCCACTATACTGAGCAATGGCATAGTATCTGCTTTTACTTCCCTTAAGAACTTTTCAATTGATTTTAACCAGTGATCGAATTGTGAACTGAAAAGTCATAGAAGAAACAAAATGTGGTTCTTTTAAAAAATGTTTTTAACCCATCCAAAAAAAGTTGGAGCATGAATGAGATGGTTCTATACGTAACCACTGTTTTTAATAAAGATCTCAGATTAAGAACTCTGGGCAGGATACTACCAGTGCTGGCCCAGTTTTACTGAATGACTTCAGCCTAACAGCTCAGTCCTGAATTTCCTGTTTAATTACATGTAAAGCAAAAAAAGTAACTAATCTTTGCTCCGATAAGAGCAGACCATGACCTTTTTTTAGAGCCTGCTCATCTGTTGACATGCAAAATAGGGGCTAAAGAAACCACGGTGCTTTTTCACTAACTTTGAAGTGTGTTCACACTATGGTTTGTCATAACCTGAAACGTCTCTGTCACGAAAGTCACATGAGAGAAGGGAGCTTCTGACCTCAGAGGTCAGTATGAAGTCTGACCTACAGACTTGCAGACCATCTGTTCTACAGAATTTAAAATGAGCCGATTTAAAAAGATTAATAATGTTTTCTTTTCATAATTAGTGTGTTACATTTGCAGTGTATTGAATGGTTTATTCAGTAGAACATACCATTAATATCCATAATAAAGGTTTTTTTTAGCACGTGTGAAAAGATCAGATCCTAGGTCAGGAGTTTCAATAAAATATCAGTTATTTGTACCACATAATTTCTAAATTAACAAAATGTCAGTTAATTAATGCTTATACAGATGGCAGAAATGTAGTTTAATACTAAAATCATCCAAAGTATGGAATTATTTAGTAAACAAATGTCAAACAAACCAGAATATGTTTTATAATTTTACATTCTTCAAAGTAGGCACCACTTGCTTAGATGGCAGCTTTATTGGCATTTTCTCAGTCAGCTTTATGAGGTAGTCACCTGGAATGGCTTTCAGTTAACTTGACGAGCTGTGCCTCGTCAAGAGTTCATGACTTGCATTTCTTGCCTCTTAATGTGTTTGAGACATCAGTTGTGTGTCTACTTTGAAGAATTTAAAATCTAAAACATATTTGGTTTGTTTAAACACGTTTAAGTTTACTACATGATTCCTTAAGTGTTCCTTCATAGTCTGGATGACTTCAGTATTAATTCACAATGTAAAAAAAAATAAAAACGTTGAATGAGATGTGTCCAAACTTTTCTCTGGTAGTGTATGTATGCATGTATAAATGTCTTCAAGTATTGTGATATTACATTTTTTTGTTATATTACCCACACATATGCAGCCTATAAAACAGCTGCATTTTTGTCAATACAAGTCTTAATATCATCTGATAATACTGAATTTCATCAGCACCACAAATGTAAACCTTTCTTTTGCCAATGTGCATGAGAAATATCCTCAATCCAGCAGCACCACATAAGACAAATCAAAATCCACCCTTTTTACAGGAAAAACCAAAGTAACATGATTCTCTGGCCTAGACAAGCATCATCCTGTGTCTCTAATGGTCAAATCTGAACATGTAAAGAGTAAAACAATGAGCATATGTTATTTTAATATTTATCTAGCATTCATCATTCACCACACCACCACCTGTCTCTGTTTGCTCTGGATTATTTGCTAGGCTGTTCACACTATCTATGATAAGGATGGAAGGTGAGCACGAGAGAGAGTGTCGAATGTAATGCTCCCTCTGCCATTCAACAGTGATCCTTATGTGAAGATCTGTTTAGAATACCCAGCCCAGTTCCTCCGGAGTGTGCCAAATGTGTTACTTTCTTTTTAAAGCAACTATATGTTGACATAATTTGTTATTGTGTATTCCTTCATTTTTGTGACAGATGCACAAATGCTACATTATTCTCCTTACTAATACTGTGTATAAGTCGCATCTAATTTAATTCCAGCATGTGTAGCATTCTTGATCAGATGAATAAATACATTTCATTTGATTGCGACACAAATCTAGTCTCAGACCTAAATTGTTTTATTTTAAATATTCTGAATAAGATAAAAGTTGTAGCTCTGTAAGTCATGTTACATGTGATGTATTTAGTTTCAACTCATTTTAAAGCTCAGTATGTGCTAAGGAAACAGTTTTGATCAGTATCAGTCAATACTCAAGGTTTTAGAATCATTATCTAAAATGTCACGGTGTCATTCAGAATTACTGCATGAGGTGAATTTTGCTGATGTAGTATACAACTTGTCTATACAGCTAAAATTACATCAACCAAATCTTGTGGTTGACTTTGCATAAAAGAACAATGAAGGGGATTCCATCCTATACCCAAATATTTACCGTTAATGATTACTTAGTTCAGGTCCATTTTGAGTCTGAACAATGAGGACTGTCTGGGGATTTCCAAGAGCTGTTTTCTAGCATGAAAAATGCTGCATTTGAGCCAATACAAACCACAGTACCACAAACATTTGAGTCCATCACATCACTGAACGTCTCCCAGCAGTCCCTCACATTCATAAATAGACTCATTCTTTGGGATGGCTGATACCAATAATTTTCCTCTCAATTCAATACCGACTAATTCCCATATACTAAGGCCAAGTAAAAAAAAAAAAGAATTGGTGATCATCCCCGCCCGACCCTCTAAAAAGCACCCGACCTTTTTTTTTTTTTTTTTTTTTTTTAAAAACACAAAAAAATGCGCCAAACACCCTAGTCTGGCCTAGAATCATTCAAATTTCGTAATAGCGTCGGAGAAGAGAGAAAAAGGATGAGACATTTGCTTACTAAATGCTCTTTTACCGCTCTTTTAGTAAAAAGGAAAGTAAACGCTCACTGCTTTGCAACATGTACGACCAGACTAATGAAATGGACTAAGACACACATTAACGGTAACTTAACTAAAACACACTAAAATAACTCATAGAGACTAGACTACAACTAGCAATCATTACACATACAAAAATCCCCTCTTAAAGACCCCAAATAATTACAAAATAGACCCCATAAACACACAAGAGAACTTTATGCAAATACAGTACGACACGCAGCCATCTGACTGGCCGACACCCCCAAGAGCCGCCACAATACTTTTCTACCATCAATCAAAAAAACAAAACAAAAAAACAAACAAACAAACAAAAAAAAAAACTCCCCCCCCGACCCAAAATTTTGGTGAAAAAGGAGGATCACCAATTTTTTTTTTTTACTTGGCCTAAAGTCCTGATACTGATGTTGTTAAAATTGGGATTTATTTTGTATTTTTACAATGAGAAGCAGAACATTTGTATGATAAAAATGTATTATGGTTATTTTGGCCAGCAGAAAACCTGTCAGTTTCAGTATGACAGAACATTACTAAAATAGTGAACAATATCTCTGTTTCTTTAAAAAAAATGCAATGTCAAAAGCATACATTCATGATAAAAATTATGTATTTTAAATTAAAAGTTGATATATTTTATTTAAAAATGAAATTGTGATCAGGGTTGTTGCTGTTCTGTCCTATGTCAGAAACAGCCAGCAGGGTCTAGAGGGTTAAACATTCAATACTTTCAAGCGAGTATCGATTTTTATACAGAAACCTGAGGAGGGGAAGTATCGATACTTCAGTATGGATCCACCCATCCCTGCTCATGATCATTGTCCTCCACACTCCTGAAGCAGAGGCTTTCAGGGCTTCCTGAACATGGATGAAAGCCAACCTTCCACTAAACTGCATTACCAACAGTGATTCATCTGGAAATCCTATTA
>BRDA01008415.1:8265-24819 GCA_036984385.1 Crenuchus spilurus | reverse complement strand
GCTTCATACATGACCGGATATTGTAAGGTCTGTCTTCAGATGTGAGCTTACAGCAAACACAAAGAGTACAAGTCTAAGTGGAAGTATACGCAACCCAGGGATCAACATCTAAACATCAGTGATGTCTTCTCGCGTGGGAATCATTTCATTAGCCTTCTCCGAGCGATGCCTGAAACAGAAAAACATGGACGATCATAGTTAAAGGATTTCAATTTGTTTTCAACCAAGAACTCATTAAAACCCTGCTATGGCAAATATAACCATTTGTCTTCTTTGTAATTGAAGCAGAAGCCACGAGCAGCATGAAATAACATGCCTGTTGCTTCTCATCTTACTCATATTAAAGAAATGCACCAAGAAAAATAAGTACACCAGTGTGTAGTTGTTCATGCTTCAGTTACATTGTGCAGTAACACATAATAAGAGTCTTAACCTCAGCAAGACACATTTATTGTGCTGTTCTCTTCTCTTAATGAGGATATTTTTAGACTCCTCACATTTGGAGCTGCAGTGGACAGACAGGCTGGATAATACGGAGAAGCAGTTAATGATGAATACATTTTTTCAGAGGCAGCAGCAAGGCTATTCTAGGAGCATCCTTCTTCTCTGGAAGGAAAACATACAGTATGTGTAGATACACAGTAAATCTGCCAGTGTTAAATCAACACTGTTAGAGTTAAATTAACACTGAGGGAGTCAAAATGTAACACTCTCAGTGTTAATTTAACTCTAATAGTGTTGATTTAACACTGGCAGATTTACTGTGTAAAGAAGACCTGAAGGCCACTGCATGTTCTCTGCATATTTTCTTCAGTTATACTAAATCAAGATTGTGTCTATATGGAGGTTCTTTTGTGTTACAGATTGAGAGTTGAACAGCCGGTATTCACTGTACAGTGATTATATGAGTAGATCAGACACAGCAGAGCTGAGGTTTTAAACACTGTTAGCTCCCTGTCCACTCTATAGATGTACCTGCCTTTTTGGTCCAGCTTGTAGATGTAAAGTCAAGAGAAGGTAGCTCATCTGTTCCTTCATCAGATGCTTCCCACAGGACACTGGCTGCATAGTTTTGGTTGGTGGACTATTCTTAGTTCAGCATAGAAACTGAGGTGTTTAAAATCTCCAGCAGCTCTGATCCACTTGTACCGGTGCAGCACACACTAACACACCACCACCACATCACTGTCACTGCAGAGCTGAGAATGATTAACCACTAAATAACACCCACTGTGAGGTCCTGATCAGTGAAGAACAGGTGAAAGGAGGATAATAAAGTATACAGAGAAACAGATGAACTACAGTCTGTAATTGTAGAACTACAAAGTACTCCTGTATGATCAGTGCAGCTGATAACATAGACAATGACTAATTGGTGTATATAACAAGTGTGATAGTGGTTATCTCTAGATACAAGAGTCTCATTCACTAGCCAACTTACCTAATAAGAGTGGAGTTACTGGCTGTCACTATACAGACCATTGTTGCCATGAAAACAGGGCCACATGGGATCTTCAGGGTGGTCATTTTTCTGTTGTGCAGTTCACAGAAATCAGTTAATAAATAAATAAAGAATAATTTTTTTTCCTACTTGATTAATTAATAATTTCTGTATTTAACAGAAAAAATTGCCACAATCAGCAAATAAATAAAACGGCCTGCTACTTACTGTACGTGCTAATATTTCTGTTAAAGACGACTGGAAATGCCACTTGTTGGAGCAGTGAAACAACATACACAACAGCGTGATCCTGAACAATAAACCATGTAAATGTACTAAGGTCACTTGGACCAATAGTAGCTGAGGTGTCGAAGTGTTCATGCTCTGTGCAGACTTGCAACCTAGCAACGCATCCAGATAAAAATATCCACTACATACGTGACCAATCTGAGCCACATTCTCTCAGTTTCATCAACACTGTTGACTCATCCCTCTGACAGACTGGCTGAAGGGACTGATTGGAATTGACCCTACTCCTATTATTTGCCTGCAGTGTCTGTGCTAAATTAAGATGAAGGTATATTCATTAGCTTTGTATTGACACATGACACAATATATTACTGCATCTCCAAAAATGAGAACGTGGAAATGAAACGAAAAAGTTCATTTGTGTTCATAGTTTTAATTCCAAGACAAACGATTTATATCAGAGATACAGAAATAATGATTGCTCTGCCATCAAGTACAGCAGAGGGTAGAAAAGCTCACCGTGACTGCCAGGAGGCAAAGAAAGCCAGCTCCGGCATTGGCCTGGATGTCTGTAATTGGCAATGTGAAGTCTGTGGGCACCCCCTTCAACTCTGGATCATTACTTAAGGAGAGATGAGTCTTGACTATGCAAATTGGGAAATTTCCAAAGCCCTTTAAGAAATGCATAATGTAAAGGTAATTAAAAAATAATTTTCTCTTAGAAAGTCTGATTAAAAACGATCTTACAGCTGGACAAGCACAGTGTCTTAGGGCTTAAACTGTCTTCTAACTGTAAAAGTTGATCATTTTAATCTCAGCAAGAACTGTTACACAATGGTTGAGACAAAGGCTGGGGACTGAAATACTTTTACAATATGAGCCAAAGTAAACGTCTTTTGTCACACAATACCAAAGCTATATTTTCTTTTATTCACCCAAAATCAGTTTTTAAAGCTTTAGATTTTACTAAATCTAGACTGGCGATTGACTGAAAAGCACATTTTGAACATCAGTCTAATGTTGAATCAAACAGATACAAATACAAATAGCTGGTTTAAAATTACTGTTAGGTTAGATGCTGTAACTGGACTGTATTTTTAAAACTTGATTTTGTGTAAACGTTTGGACACCTTCTGGACATTTAGTGATTTTTCATTATTTAAAATGTTCTGTATTGTAGATTAATACTAAAGTTATCTAAACTATGAATAAACACGTGTAATTATTTAGTAAACAAACAAGAATATGTTTATATTTGACATTCTTCACAGTAGGCACCTCTTGCTTAGATGGCAGATTTTCTCAGTCAGCTTTATGAGGTAGTCACCTGGAATGGCTTTCAGTTAACAGCTGTGTCTTGTCAAGAGCTCATGACTTGCATTTCTTGCCTCTTAATGTGTTTGAGACATCAGTTGTGTGTCTACTTTGAAGTAAAATCTAAAACATGTTTTGGTTTGTTTAACACTTTTAAGTTTACTACATGATTCCTTCATAGTCTGGAAACTGTCCAAACTTTTGACTGGTACTGTATATACAGAAGTTATATAAAGAATAGTTACTGAAGTCAAGGTATCAGTATTGTAAAATTCTGAGCCCTAGTAGAGACTCACCTGGTTCATGTACAGAGCCAGCTTATCTTTGGCTTGTGGTGAGAGCTCCACGCCTTTAGCCCCATACATCTTCTGCGCCACTTTCTGAATCTTCTCAAAGATGGGCAACTGGAAGATCACATTAATCTCAGTTACTCTCAGTCTGTGAAAAATATACATTTCTTATTGTACTGGCCAACATGACTGCTACAATCATGTGGATTTAGCTGTTTCCTGCTGGTTATATTTAGGTCTTGTCTATGAGGATTATGTGTATGATGTAAATATAGGGTGATAATGAAACAGCTCCATATAAGAGGTGCTAATAGATTCTCTGAGGCACACATGGTAGAGCTGTTCACTTAAAAAAAGCACAAACCTGACTGAAAAGATTAATAAAGCCCCCAATGCCAAGAGTGATCATTACCTGAGTGCTTCCCATTTTAATAAAGATCTGACCTTTAAATACATTTCGCTGAAAAACAAACTGGGGGTAAATTCTCAGTTCATTAGAACTAACAGCAATATTCCACAACCTCAAATAATAGCTTGTTATGCTTTTTAAACAATGATACAGCTAGTAAAACCTGAAAATTACAACCCTATTTACAAAAGACTTGGAACGCTATACAACATGTAAATGAAATCAGAAGCCAATGATGATTTTGTTTTGTTTTTGTGAAAAATATAAGCCCACAAATGGGATTATTAAGGGCACATTTTGAAAAGTTCAGTTGAAGGTAATAAAGAAAGAGATGGACCAGTAAAAAGATGGACGAATACAATTAAAGGACCCATGAATATACCATGAAGAACCCTGACGACCAAAACAGAAGATTGAATGTTCTTGAGAAACACCATCTACGTGGTCACCAGGAGTCAAAAAGCTGGAACAAAGGCATGTTTACCACTGTGTAGCATCACCTCTTCTATTACCAACACTCTGTAAACATTTGGCAACCATGGAGACCACTTGATATACTGTTAAAAGTGTTATAATTTTTTTATTTTGTTTGATACATAATTGCAACTGCTTAACAGACTCCCTTTGTGTGTTTTTTGTTTCATAATGTTTTTAATGGGTGACAGGTCTGGACTGCAGACAGTCCAGTCCATCCAGACTCTTTTACTACAGAGCAATGATGTTGTAATATGTGCAGAAACTGGTTTGGCATTGTCTTGCTGTAATAAGAACTTCTCTGAAACATGTTTGAATGGCAGCTTTTGTTGCTCCAAAACCTGTAAATATTTTTCAGCATTAATGCTGCCTTTACAGATGTCAGCCATGTCAAGTGCACTACAATCATTAATGCTGGCTTTTGAATAGTTTGATAACAAACTGAGTACTAACCCCCACCCCCCCAGCCTAAAAAATTAAATATCCAAAATTTCCAAAAACAATTTCAAATTTTGAATTTGAATTAAAGACGTCGGTGGTGTTTCTGCATTTGGTTTATATATGGTTTCTTCTTTGCATGGTAGAGTTGGCATTTGTGGATACAAATGTTCACAGACACTGGTTTTCGAAGTGTTCCTGAGCTCATGCAGTCATTTCCATTGTGTGTTTTTAATGCAGGCTTAAGCCTAATTTACACTACACAATTTTAGCCCAGTTTTCCAGTTTTTTGTAGTTTGCCGATAAAAAACCTCTGCTTGGAGGTAAATCGGGGATTACTCGACCCTCGCTCAGTCGTGTAGTGTGAACTGCTGAAAGACTAGCTCAGCCAGTTAGGGTTAAATAACTTGTTGCCAGGTGAAACATTATCATACATGCAGTAGTTATCCAATGGGAGGCTCTTACCTATTTGCTTAGTTAAATCCAGGTGGTGACCTTTTGGCCGGGCAGTGCATTTAATTATTTCTGTTTCGACATTTTCAATTACATAAAGAGTTAAAAAGTTTGCACATAATGACATTCTGTTTTATTTACATTTTGCACAGCTTCCTAACTTTTTTGTAAATGGGGCATTGTTGTGCTGCAACAGACTACATCACATTTTCTCAATTAAAGAAAAAAACTACTACCAGCATTCACTATACCTGCAGGTCATAAAGGTAATTAAATGGGCCAGGTAGCTCGGCTGCTCTCTGAACACTCTGTGCCAGAGTCAGTGCTCCAGCACCCCCATCAGACCAGTTAGTGCACAGCACTGCATCAAACACCCCAGCCTGCCTCGCCTCTCTACAGACCAGCTCCAGCTCAGCAGCTGTGTCAGAACTATCAGAAAAACAAAAAGATCAGAAACAAGATACAACCATATATCAAGTATCCAGACACTTCCTTATAAACATCATTAATATTTGACTAATAAGTCAAATAAAATATGTATTTGCATATTGAATTACTTACTAAGCTCCACAATAAATATGCAGAGTCTGCATTTCTTACATTTTCTGTTTGTTGTCAAAAATGTGGCTACAATGTAAAAGATGTTCATACAAAAATGCTGTGTATTAAACACACCAACACATTTTCGCTAAAATACTAATAAACTACTTCAACACAAATATGAATAAGAGATGGAATAGAATCCACATTTTTGCATAACCAATAACAACAACGTCCAGTAAAAAAGTTTATATAAAGCTTTAAAATGAGCTATTTTTAATAGCAGCACTTCACTTAAGGTGAACATTATAAAGAAGATGAAAATGTTTTAAAGAAGAACAAAATGTCACACATGTGAAATAGTGCTCTTACATTATTCGACTGGAATCATTATTTGTGTCCCTGATATCCAGAACTGTATTTGCTGTGGATATTAACCTGATACATGTACCTAGCGTTGAATTGGTGCCAATCTCTGTGGTTCAAGCCCAGCCTGGACAAGAACACCACAATATCCCAATAAGAGCCCGTGCTTAATACTCCTAACACTACACGTGTGTTGGTTTTTACACTGTTATTGTAAGTTGCTATGGATAAGGGCATTTGTTACATGCCTAAACTGTTAATGCAAATATCTAGTATGAATAAAAAGTATCTTACAGTTATCTGCTTGTTTCAATGAGCTAGAGAGAAATCCTACCTATTAGACATGCTTTTGGTTATCGCTAGAGATAAATGCAGCTTCTAAGGCATCTAAATATGAATAAAATGAGGTACCTAGTGAGGAACTGCATTAGTATTGCTCCCTGGACAAAAAAAAG
This sequence comes from Crenuchus spilurus, assembly GCA_036984385.1. Taxonomy (NCBI): domain Eukaryota; kingdom Metazoa; phylum Chordata; class Actinopteri; order Characiformes; family Crenuchidae; genus Crenuchus; species Crenuchus spilurus. Next base: position 18,390 of record BRDA01008415.1, on the reverse strand, counting down.
AGTTATTCTGGAGTTATTATTAACTCCAGGCTCTTGCAAATGGTGCTGCATTAGGATGACCAGGCTATAAATACCTGCATGGTGTGAGAGAGGATTCCTTTATTGAGAAGAGGTGGTACAGTGCAGTGTATTATTCGATGTGTGGAAAATGGGCAGTAAAAAAGATGGCAAGTGGCAAAAAGAAGTGATTGCATTTGGGCGCCAAAGGCCACGATGTGAAGGACGTAGCTGAAACAGGTGTAGTGAATCGAATGGCCATTTCCTATCAATGGCAAAGATGAAATATAGGTATGTACAATGTATTATAATGCATAACTGTTTTAAACTAGTGCTGGCTTACGTGTTCAACAAAGAGATGGTCTTCAGTCTTCGTTTGAAGACTGCGAGGGACACTGCTGTTCAAACAGTCGAGTTTGTTCCGCCACTCCAGTGCTAGGACAGGGAAAAGTCTTGATGCCAGTCTTGAAGGTTGGCGGGTCAAGCCGAGCCATACTAGAAGCTCAAAGGGTTTGAGGTGCGACTCGAGACTTGACCATTGCTATTAGGTAGGGAGAGGCTGGAAACTTGTCGGAAAGTGTTGTTCACAAGGCCTAAAACACACTTGCAGTCCTTGTCTGTCAGCTTCATCTTTTGGACACAATTCTGATGAGAATTTCCTTTAGACTGGGAGTTTTGCCACTGCTGGTAGACCTATCTGACCATATGCATTGATACACCAGCAAATTCAGCTACTTCCTTCACACTGTGGTCTTTATAACCACATCATCTGCTTTATAACCCACAGACACATTCACTGCACTGCAACACCTCCTCTCAATCTATGAATCTTGGCACACAGCACAGGAACATATAGTCTGATAATCCTCGTACATCACCATCTGCAAGAGCCTGAATTTACTACCACCTTAAACATTAGAAGGTCAGTAAGTTTTGTCCGGGGACCAGTGTTATGTCCAGAAAACAAGGAAAATGGAGCCATAAAGAGAAACACCTGCTGGTAAAATCTACAGGGAGAAATCTGAAGCTTAACCTGAAAGTGTTGACAGCCACCACTACTGGCAAACCATATGCTCTGGCATTCTCCACTTGTCTCTTCAGATGAGCACAACCTTTCTCCAGCAGCTACAGGACAGAGTGAAGTCATTATTTAACACCACCTACGCAAATGTTTTCTGTATTTAAATTCAGAATATCTAACCCAACCCCACACTAAACTCAGTAACCAAATGCTTTGCCAGTATGCAGTGCCACGTAAAAATAGATAGAATATTGTAGAAAAAAAATAATCAAAAATGTAAATGGTAATATTTTATATTCATTACAAATAAAGTGACATGTCAAGTCTTTTTTATGTTAATCAGTTTGGCTTTTAGCTCATGAAAATCAGAAATTCAGAATCTCAAATGATTAGAATATTGGATTTGGAGTAAATTACTATTCAAACTGTATCAACATTAAAACAAAATTGGCTTGAACTGTCACTTTATGTGTAATTCACACAAATGAGCTTTTCATGATCTAATTTTTGCAGATGTATTCGTACTTTCAGATAAAATGTCAAAAATGTTACTCCTAGTTGGAGACTAGTGAATGTACCAACAATATTGACATTCTCATGTTTTCTGCCACGGCCGGCACTCTGCCCACATGGATCACGCACTGCGCATGGGGCCTTAAAGTGCCCAATGAAGCACCAAAAAAGTCTCTGCTGCCACCTCTCCCCTCCCCTGGAGAGCAAAAAAGCTTTCTGATGTGCATAGTTTTTTTCAACAGACAGAATATACCAGCAAAACAGTACATATAAAAAATGTAAACAATACAGTGTTTTAAAATATTAAATAATATTTTTTTAAGAAGCAACAGTAGAAAAAACATTTAGCATTTTATGACAAATACACAAAATAACTGGCATAATTAGGCACTCAATCATTATTACAGTATAAATATATATAGTTTATGCAGTTATTAGCGCAATAACCCTCCCCCTACACCGCTCATGAATTTGAAGTCTGTGTACTTTGCCCTCTTTTTGGGTGGGGGGTGTAGATTACATTTGTGCTTAGAGCAGGCAAATGCCTACCACTGGCACTGTTTTTTTCCATCATGTACTGGGTATATCTGGTCAAAGATAAACTTGTATTTAGGGCATACTCGGGGTTTCAGTAGTACATCTGTAACACTGTACAGCTGCACGTAAATTGTAAACAAGAATGAGTAAAGAATAACTGCATAAACTGCAAAGCAGTAATAATGCCTGAATGTTTTCTTATGCCACTTCTTTTATTTATTTTTTTGTTATAAAATGCTAAATGTTTTTCTACAGTTGCTTATTAAAAATGGTTTATTATTTAATTTTTTACAACACTGTCACACTGTATTGTGCCGTTTTTAAATAAACTGTTTTGCTGGTGTATTCTGTCTGTTTAAATCTGTTGAAAACAACTATGACCAATATTAGAGGTTAAAAAAAAGAAAAATAAAATTAAGCCCATGATGGCATTGAGGTGGCCCTGCAACCCTCAGGTAAAATCCCTGAGGACATTTTGAAAAAAATGTAGACATTCTTTACACAAATTTGTATTAAATAAGCTAAACTTTCATATTTTATATTTATTACACATAAAGTGACAAGTCATTGGTGTTTTTACTGTTGATCAGTATGGCTAAGAGCTTATGAAGAGTGACATAGAATCCAAGGTGTCTGAAGTCCTGCACTGAAGTCTCTGCAGTCTGTGATGGTTTGTGGTGCCATGTCATCAGCTTATGTTGATCCACTGTGTTTTAAGTCCAAAGTCAACACAGCCATCTACCAGGACATTTTAGAGCACTCCATGCTTCCATCTGCTTTTTTGACCATGGCATTTCTGTGCTTGATTAGCCAGCCAACTCATGAGCTATAAGCCATACTGATCAACATTAACACTAAAAAGCTTGAAATAAAGCACTTTACAGGTAATGAATATAAAATATATGACAGTTTACATTTTTAAAATAAATTATGATCAACTTAATTAGAAAGAAAACACAAGTTTAGGTTCCCTGCTGTGATATGTGTACATACTGTGTTGTGAAACTCTTCAAATATTGTACTTTTTCATGTCAGCCACTCTCTTTAGGCAGTGAAACAATGAATACAACAGTTATATTTGGTGTGACTATAGCTTACCTGCTCTGAATATGTTTTAGGCAAGGCAAAGCCTGCTGTGACCTACAAGTAAGAAAGAATAATTACACTCGCTGTCTCTTCCATCCCTGAAACACACTTACTGAGCCATGAAGCTCAGGAGACTTCTCTACAGATGGAAAAGTACTGTACATTATTAACACATCCACACATGCCACTTCATAGAGTGGGAGTGTGTGGGATGGTAAGGCTGTTTAATTATACTGTCATGCCTTTAATGATGTAAGGATTCTTCTCATAAGTGTGGAAATGGTGAGATCTCACACCTCTGCTATAGATGATAAAGGTTTTCTTGCCTAGGGCATGTTCTAAATGTCTCTGTAGGCGCTGTGGCTTGGACTCACCCGTGGGCCACCTCCATGCATCTTGAGGGAGCGGACAGTGACCACAAGCACCACCACGTCTGGCTGCAGTCCTGAGAAGCGGCACTTGATGTTGAAGAATCTCTCCATGCCAATGTCAGCACCATGAGCAGTCTCAGTGACTGATGCCGTGTGAAAGAGAGGAGAAATGACTGCAAAATAATGTTGCTACCTTTCTATTCATTTTTATTTGGATATATGCTTCCAAACATGCTTTTAATATGCACGTCATATTTTAGAATTTTATTCCAGCACATGATTTGACAACTTCTTTTCCAAACAACTGCGTTTCATATTTATGATATTATGCTTCGCTGTATATTTACTTATGCTAACATGATAAAAGTGCAGAATTACTTCATTTTAGTGTAATTAACACAACCTGAAAAACAATGACACTACAAAATATTTTGATTAAACTCTTCAGCTCCAAACCACCAAGAATTGAGTGACAGCACACTCACTCACAAAGCCCTGTGGGCCCACCAGTTTTAGAGCTATTTTGTCTGCTGCAACAGGCACATTGTCAAGGGTGATATCAGCAAATGGATGGGTGTGAACAAATACTGGCGTCCCCTGAGAAAAAGAGAGAGAGAGAGAGAAAGAGAGAGAGAGAGAGAAATTTAGAAGAGTCAAATAAAACTTTTACACTCAAATTAGAGAGAGAGAGATGGACGGAGAGAGAAAGCGAGAGCGAGAGACAGATAGAGAGAGAGATGGAGGGGGAGAGAGAAAGGGACAGAGAGAGAAAGAGAGAGAGAAAGAGAGAGAGAGAGAATTTAGAATAAATAAATAGAAATAATAAAAAGAAATAAAACTCGAATTAGAGAGAGAGAGAGAGAGAGAGAGAGAGAATTTAGATGAGTCAATTAAAACTTATACACTTAAATTAGAGAGAAAGTGACAGATGGAGAGGAGAAGGAAAGAAAGAGAGATGGAGAGAGAGAGAGACAGGGAGACAGAGAGACAGAAATGGAGGGAGAAAGAGAGAGAGAGAGAGTGAGAATTTAGAAGAGTTGAATAAAACTTACACTCAAATTAGAAAGAGAGAGAAAGAAAGAGATGGAGAGGAGAGGGAAAGAGAGAGATGGAGAGAGAGAAAGAGATGGAGAGGAGAGGGAAAGAGAGAGATGGAGAGAGAGAAAGAGATGGAGAGGAGAGGGAAAGAGAGAGAGATGGAGAGAGAGAAAGAGATGGAGAGGAGAGGGAAAGATGGAAAGAGAGAGGGGGGGTCATGAAATCAAGAATCATCAGAGGAGTCTATGTATTTACAGTCTTCAGCTGTCTAGTTCTGGAGAATCTGTGCCCAGCTTTCTGTTTTTGGTTGACAGAAGTGGAACATAATATGGTCTTTTGCTATTGTAGCCAATCCAGCACAGTCACACAGTGTGGATATTTAGGTTACCATAGTCTTGCTCTCAACTCAGATCAGTCTGGCAATTTTGAATGTTTTGTTTTAATTGACTAAACTGTTGTGCAAAAAAAATTCCAGATATAGACCCATTCAAAAAAATTATAATATCATGGAAAAGTTGATTAATTTCCATAATTCCATTCAAAAACTTAAACTTTCATAGATTATTGATTCAGGGTCCACAGTTTAAACAATTTCAAGTATTTATTTGTTTATTTTCACATAATTTGGGCTTCCAGCTCATAAAACTCATGAAAACAGGATTTCAAAAAATTAGTGGTCCAAGGTGCTCTTTTCAGATGAAAGTAAAGTGTGCCTTTCATTCGGGAATCAAGTTCCAAGGGTTTGGAGGTAGACGAGTGAGGAACAGAACCCAAACTACTTGAGGTCCAGTGTGAAATATCCACAGTCATGATTTGGGGTGCAGTGTCTGGTGCAGGTGTTGGTAAACTCTGCTTTCTTAAATCCAAGGTCACCACAACAGTCTACCAGAATGTTTTAGAGGACTTCATGATTCCTTCTGCTGAGGATCTGTATGGAGATGCAGATTTCATCTTCCAGTAGGACCTGGCCCCTGCCCATGCCGCCAGAAGCACCAAAGCCTGGTTTGATGCCCATGTCATCACAGTGCTTGCCTGGCCAGCCAACTCGCCGGACCTAAACCCCACTGAGAATCTATGGAGTATTCTCAAGAGGAAAATGAGGGCCACCAGACCCAACAACAAAGAAGAGCTGACAGCAAGCATCAAGGAAATCTGGGCTTCCATAACTCCCAGTCAATGCTACAAGCTGATTGCCTCAATGCCACGTCGCACCCAACCAAGTGTTGAAGATTGACATATCATTTTGAAAGTACCATATTGTGACTGATTTGATGTGATCTTAATTTCTTTTTTTCTGCAAAAACTGAGAAATAGTTTGAACTGATTTCTCCACAGTATTCTAATTTTTTGAAATCCTATTTTTCGTGGGTTTTATGAGCTGGAAGCCCAAATTATGTGAAAATAAACAAATAAATACTGAAATCGTTTAAATTGTGGGCCCTGAATCTATAATCTATGAAAGTTTAACTTTTTGAATGGAATTATGGAAATTAATCAACTTTTCCATGATATTCTAATTTTTTTGGAATAGGTCTGTAAGTACTGACAAAAGTACTCAATTCAGCCTGCATGGCACCAACAATCAAGCCACACTCAAAATCACAGTGATTGCATTTTTCATTATGTTCATTGATGTATGTCTTTGTGCCCAGTACCCAGACTTGACCCCCAGGTGTTTTAGAAGATTTTCTAGAAGTTTAGATGCTCTAGAGGGAAATGCTGCTGAAGCTTCTTCTTTCATATTTTAGCTTCATGGACGAATGTGAGCATTATATCATACCTCCAAAGTCTGCATCAGGCAAGGCTTCAGGGCATCAGTCAACAGCAGGCCTAAGGCTTCACTAACACCCTGCCAAAAAAATAGTTTGATGTTAGCTAAGAGACACACACTTACATTTGCCAGCACATATTCTACATGTCTAAGTGCCGATTGTAATCTCTAAATACATAACACAGCCTTACAATCATCCAACAATGAGTTGTGATGTTTGAGTAACTCCATCTCAATGTGCAATGCTTGTACTCGAAATTTTTCCCAAGTCACATTACTGGGCATGAATAAATTAGAAGAAAACGTTTGGTCACTTTCTGAAATCAAAAACATTAGTCAAGATTGTTGACATTTCAAATAATAATAAAACCAAATCATCCAAATTATTATGCTCTTAAAGAGAAATAGAGTTCAATCCCAGCAGTAACTTATATAAGAGATATAAGAGAGTCAGTCAGTTAAATCTGATCACCACAGTTGATTTCTGTCCTAATGTGCCAAATCAATAACAATCATTGTGCTTTTAATGGAATAATTTTTGACTATTATGTTGCTCACTTGAACCACTGAATGGGTCACGTACTGTAGCATGAGGGAACTGAAGATGAATGCAGGTTTATAAAAGAGACTTATAAGAGAAACTGAAACAAGAACTGATAGAATAAACAAAAGGAGCAGCCGAATTCAATGCCAGAGGGCCGACTAGGCCTCACACTGGACAGGTAAGTATGATAAATAATACAAAGGGCCAACTAGGGCTCACACTAGACAGGATAAGACAACTAGACAGACTAAAGATGCTAAACTAGCTAAATGTGCTTAACAAGCTAGGACTAACAGGACAAAGACAAACAGAATGAAAATAAAAACCATGACAATGTAAAACATAGAACACTGTGTTATAGCATGCAGGGCACAACAATACCAAGCAAGGAATAGTTATCCAGGCTTGGCTTAAGTAGTCCTGCAAGTCAGCGTCTGAATGGGAGACAGCTGGAGAGGTAAGTCACAAGAGCTCAGAGGAGCGCAAAGGATTCTGGGAAGTGTAGGAAGAATGATAGAATGTATTGTACAGATGACTTTAAGAGGCTGTTTTGTTTAAACTGAGGCACTGATCAAATAAATGCTAATCAGCTAGTTAACAGAGTCAAATACAGACAACCGGCTAAAATATTGTTTCTAACAATAGAGACTAAACTTGTTTGAAAAAAAGCTCTATAGCTCCATAAACAACACCATGCAAAAAAAGAATGCAAATGGTTCTTTGTGTTCTTTAGTTTACTAAACTTGTACACTTTTTTATGTGTGAGCCGTTATTTTAATACAGTGCACTATCAAGTCAATAAAGAGCCTACACAGTAAATATGCCAGTGTTAAATCAACACTATTAGAGTTAAAATAACACTGAGGGTGTCAAAATGTAACACTCTCAGTGTTAATTTAACTCTAATAGTGTTGATTTAACACTGGCAGATTTACTGTGTATCGTGGCTTATTGTTTCATTAAAACCTCCCCGGAGAGTAAAGGCTTTTAATGTAGTAAGAGGGAGCAAACACCCTGTTAATATTCTTGATTTGATCTGGACACTTTTGGACATACACTATTGATCATTATGCTTAATATGCGAGTCCTCTACATGCTCTGGTCCAAAACAGGTCTGAATCGTTGAGGCATGGACTCCACAAGACATCTTAAGGTGTCCTGTGGCAGAAGGCCCTTTAAGCCACTGTGAACCTGACTTGTTCTCACAGATGCTCAATCAGGGATCTGGGAGATCTGGGGTATTTGGAGGCCACTGACCACTGCCTTGTGCCCTGTTAAGGTCACTCAGGTCTTCACGGTTGTGTATTTCTGCTGCGCTCAACACATACAACATGAGAACCAACTGTTCAATTAACATCTAATATGTCCCAGACCTCGACACGTGCCATGGTTATAAGATAATCAAGACTACTTAATATGTGAGTGGTCATAATGTTTTGGCACAAAAGTGTATATGGTAAGCACAAGAACACACATCCATTATAGGCTATTAAAAAAAAGTCACTGACACCACACACACTGACCAGGTCCTCAGTGCTGATGGGTTCTCCACATCTGCTGGTAACCACCACCATCTTAGCCAGTCTGTCCTGCAGGTCTTCTACACTGCTGCTCAGAGACAGTACAGCATTGATCTCACTCCTCAGAGAGGTACCATCCTGCCACACACAGGCATTCATCCCTCATATAACTATTACTCCTTTCAAATGTTGTCCTGGCATAATCAGTACATATGGCAATGAAATGTACTATAAATACACAGTAAATATGCCAGTGTTAAATCAACACTACTAGAGTTAAATTAACACTGAGGGTGTCAAACTGTAACACTCTCAGTGTTAATTTAACTCTAACAGTGTTGATTTAACACTGGAATATTTACTGTGTAGGACGAGCATACGGGAGGTGTTTGAACAGAAGTACAGTTAATTACTCCAGCACTGACACATACCATCCTGGTGTCTGGGTTAATGTTCAATCGGATGAAACGTTTGATCTCTTCCTGCGTTAAGGTCGAGGGATCCGATTTCTCAATGCCTAGTTTCTGCACAATGATCACAAAATGATCTGTGACTTTTCTGACATAACAGATTCAATCACACAATCTTTAGAAAGTTACTGAAAACAGTATTGACTATAGACTTGATGTCAGCATTTAGTTTTATGTTTACTAACCTTTACTTCATAACATAATGAAGCACACTGTGTCACCAGAACAGAAATGATCAGAATTTCACTCCTTAATCAAGTCTGAGCAAAAGTTATTCTTATTCTGTACCTTTAACCTGTTGAGCTGAGGAGAAGAGAAGGCCTGGCGACCATCTCTGAATGGCACCAACAGATCAAACATAACCTGCAAAGTTGCATTCAGTACAAGTATTAGCATACACATACAAAGTCACTTAGAAATACACATACACTCTATAGTCCTGTGACACCAGCTCCTTCACTGTTTCTTATGAAATCAAAGAGTTTATCCTGATTTTGTTGAAGTAAATGTCCAAGAATGGCATTCTTCTAGCTTTTGGAGCACTGCTGTGAGCTTTTAATTGCATGCAGAATGCCAAGAGGTCAGGATCATGGATGATTACCACCCCACCTCATCCCAAAAGCGCTGAATGGAGCACCATCATTCCAGAGCACAAAGTTCTACTGCTCCATAGTTCAAAGCTGGGGGGGGGGGGGATATACTCCTCTAGCTCAGGCCTGGCATTAGATATAATGTTAGATTCAAGTTTATCTGCTATTATCCTATTCTATTAGTGGTACATCTCTACAGGGACTAGACAAGCTGTGGTTGTAATTGCACATCTGCCTCATCAATGGGTGCAATTTAAAGTAGCTGAATGCATTCATCATAGGGGTGTCCACAAACATTTGCCTATCCAGTAGTGAAATCCAGGCAGCATTAAATTGCATGATGGATTCAACAGCTGTATAATATTTATGCCACTTCCTAAATGGTTCCCCATTTTCTTTACTATCAATTCAATCAGACACTTACAAAGTTAAAAAAGAATAAGGCTGTCTGAGTTACCCTATAGGTGTAGTTTTCTGCTGACAAATAAGAAAAGGAAGCCAGGACACATGAACAGATTCTACTGTGTTTACATTTATACAGTCAATTAGCAATGTGACTCTTAACCAGAGTCCCATATAAACAGTGAAGCCAAAAGATATCACCTGAGTAGGGATGTCCCCATCTGATCTCAAAGATCGGAATCGGGCCGATCACGGCATTTTTTAA
>BRDA01008414.1:26288-40928 GCA_036984385.1 Crenuchus spilurus | reverse complement strand
CTCTTTCTCTCTATTTCTCTGTCTCTTTCTTGTTCTCTTTCTCTCTATTTCTGTCTCTCTCTTGTTCTCTTTCTCTCTATTTCTCTGTCTCTCTCTCTTACTCTATTTCTCTGTCTCTCTCTTGCTCTCTCTATTTCTCTGTCTCTCTCTGTTTCTCTGTCTCTCTTGCTCTTTATCTGTTTTTCTCATTTTTGCTCTTGGGGTGAAATGTATTAAAGTTAAAGTTTCTCTTGCTCTCTCTCTCTTTCTCTTTATATGTCTCTTGTTCTGTCTTTCTCTCTTGTTATCTCTGTCTTTTGCTCACTCTTTCTCTCTGTCTTGCTTTTATTCTGTCTCTGTCTTTGACTTTCTCACTTTTGTTATGTCTCTCTCTCTCTCTCTCTCTCTCTCTCTCTCTGTATGAGTCAGACTTACATTCTCATCCTCTCTTACTGTAAGTGACTCATGTATTTTGAACAGGCTGAAGCTACTCTAGTGGTCTGTGCCTTAGTTGCTGTCATGCTTGTGTGTTTTTGTTGCATTTTGTTCATTTCGTTGGCAAACTGTGTTTCTGGCAGAGATATGCACATCCTGTTAGCTAATGACCAAGAGACTGTGTAGTCTAGTACCACATACATACACACCTCTACCTCAAACACTTACTCAGGACTGGATGTACGTGTATGTCGAAACATGTATAACAGGAATCGATGTCTGAACTGTTTTTGCTATTGAATCTGCATTTTTTATCATTTTTTCTACATTTCTACACGCTGCTACATCATAGAAAGTCTTTACATATAATGTATTATAATTATATTATGAATTTTAAAAACGGTGGTGTGCTCGTTAAAGTGAATAGTATTTGAATGTCCCAAATAGGGATACATCGATACCATTTTTTCTGAGTACGAGTTCAAGTACATGTGATTTTGTATTTGCCGATAGTGACACCTTTAGGATAAACTAATCAGCAGCTTTTTGGAACAGTGTAGTTGTTTTTTTGTTTGTTTTGTTTTTTGATTTTTTGCTGTTTGTTTTTTTACCCAATTTTCTCCCCAATATGTTAATAACCAATCGACCCGCCCATTTCTTGACTCTCCCTATCACTTGTAATATCACTGACTCTAGGAGGGTGCGGACTAACACTAACATGGGCATTTGGCGGTCAAGCCCAGAATGTTAGACTTTATCTCTGAATGTTTTTTGAAAGTAAAAGTAAATGTTTTCTGCCTGGCCCCACCCTTCACTACAGACACTGACGTTAGATGACTGTGACATAAACACAGTCTGATGCTCACAGATTAAAGATAAAACATCCAATATACACATCTTATTTAATAAACGAATATTAAAATTAAGTATACGGTTCTAATTACCACACCCAAGCCTTATATCAGAGCGCGGTGCTGTTTACATTGAGGATTAGTTGTTGGTCTTCTTTGGTGGTTCAGCGGGATTATTACTAGTTAATTAAGGAACCTTAAATTGAGGCCAGAGGGATTTTACTCAGCTTGACTTGGCGCTACCTTACATTGAGCCTGAAGTTGACTTAACTATCCTCCAAATCCAGCATCAAGTTCTACCTCCTGGGTGTTAATTCTAAGCTAATAATAGTATTGACTCTGTCTGTTTCTCTCTCTCTCTCTCTCTCTCTCTCTCTCTTTCTCCAGTAGATTGTTTGAGATACAGGTGTGTGTATATATAAGTTTGTAGACTTCACAGCCACTTGCCCATTATTTAACAGGATGTGCACATTTCGGCACATTTGATTTGTAAGCATGTGTTATATGCAAAAGGTATGACCAAGTTGATTCTTGACTTGTTCATGAGTTTAGGTGATATCCTTTTCTCAAAATACAGATAAGTCTTAAAATAACTTTTTACAATAACAATAACAATTTTAGCATGCATTGAAACTTTCGTAATGCTTCATAGTGGAACAGTTTAATACTCTGCCTTCTATAAAGTGGCTGCATGGTGAAGTGTTTTTACAGTGCCTGGAAACATTTAGTATTTTCTAATGACTGTTTTAAAGAAACATCATTGTGGATTGGTCATGTCTGACCAAATATTAATTTAAAAAGATACTCTACAGATCTGGAATAGTATTGGTGCATCAATAAAAAGTTGCTGTTGTGGCATAATTATTACCAAATCAACCTGGCCTTCTGTTATTATGAATATTCACACTATATAAATATACATATACTGTATACACTCACTGGTGACTTCATTAGGTACACATGTCCATTTTAATATCTGCTCTGTGAGGGTCCTGATCATTGAAGAACAGATGAAAGAAGGATAATAAAGTATACAGAGAAAGATGGACTACAGTCTGTAAATGTAGAACTAAAAAGTGCACCAGTGGATCTAAAATGAGTGTAGATGTGTACCTAAGGAAATGGCCACTGAGTATGTTTTTTATTATACCAAAGTAAACAAAGTAAAACTTGGATACATAATGAGAAGAACCAGTTCACTTAAAAAGACAGGAAGAGGGCAGCCAGAAACAAGGTGGATGGATACAATCAGATGAATAATAAATGAGCCATTCAGAAGCCATTGTTTGTTGAAAGGTGTGTTGTTTGGTCATTCAGAGTCTTCATAGGGGGATCATCTAATATTCCTTATTAGCTTAACTCAATTAGTGGTGCAAGGAAATATTGGTACATACCGTAGTGCAGTTTTATGCTTTGTGATACTGTACTGATACTCATAGTATTGATTTTTAAGGAACACTTCACATGTAACAGACAGTAGTTCATTTTGTGCTGTGTTTAAACTCCCAACACACTAGATACACTCGTCAGCCATTACACTCTTCCACTGTAACGCAAACAAGTAGCATAAGGGCAAACCACTGTTGTTAGCAATGTTAGCATCAGCAAACTTGGCTTTTTATCTCAATTTAGATGTAAAGTTTGCAATATGTCACCTTGCTTACAATAACACAGTGTACAGTACAACCTTGACTTATGAGTGGATCAACTTATGAATTTTCCAAAATACACGCCATCACTTGGTAGATTTTTTGCTCTATGATGCTAGCTCAGATCAGATACGAGCAAGTGAGCTTATGCCACCTGCCACTAGGAGTCACTAGTGAGGGTTCAGTTTACGTGGTTATCTTGCTGTTCAGGCATCTCTGTCATATCGCTGTTGCTTTGTTTTTTGCATTTTGTTCATTTTGAAAAACGTAGTTTCAAACTACGTTTTAGTGTGTAAATTAAATTTAGCAATAAATTGTAGCATTAAGTGTGTAGCGATTAAATTAAGTTAAGCGATAGAGCACGAAATGAAAAACTCCCCCAACCTCCTCTGCCAATCCCCTCCACCTCCGCCAGCATCTTTATCTGATCTTCAAAGTAAATACACTTAATAAACCAGTTTATTTCTGTACATTCTCTTTTATTAGGTATTATTAATATTATTATATGCTATTTGTTATTTATGAAGTACATTTTTCTTATTTAAAAGCAAATAACAAAAAAATTTGGTGTGTTTTTTTTGGGGGGCTGGAATGGATTAATAGCATTTCAATTCATTTTAATGAGGAAATTTAATTTGAAAAAGTAGCAAATTTTTTATTTACAAGCTCTGTCACAGAACAAATGAAACTCATAAGTCAAGGTTCCACTGTAATAAATTGTGAATCACGATATGTATCGTATTGCCAGGTTCTTGCCAATACATAATCTTTACTACTCTACTGTAAAATGACTACTACTGATGTCACTGATGATCCTGAAAGGAGAACACAGGCTGTGTTAGTGTTAGTGTTAGCATGTGTTTGTTTAAGTGAAGCTGCATTCAAGGAATCTGAACTGGATGCAGTTGCAGGAAGAGCCTGTTCTGCACCTCTTTTCACATCCTGTAATAGGAGCTAATGTCAGTGCTCACTCTTTCTTGCTCAGTCTTTGTCTTTTACTATGTCACTCTTGTCTATTAGCATCCACCCATTCTCTCCCTCTCTCTTGTTCCATACATGTCTTTCTCCCTATCTGAGCAGTTCTGTCATTGAAATTATTGAACACACACACACACACACACACACACACACACACACAACTTTGGGCAGAAGTGTGTATGAAAGCACACTGTCTCCTAGTCTTAATTGTAGTGCAGTCGTTATTGATATACATAGAAAGGCTGATTATTTTCAAACGTGTGCATCATTTCTAAATGAATAAAATATATTAAATCAACGTCATTGTTGTCAAAACGTTTAAGCTGTGTCGATGCCAAGTGTAGAAAGCCTTAGACGTCGTACAGCTTTTTAAAAAATGTGTCGGAATCACCATCAAAACACCAGACCGCTGGTGTTGGCCCATCAAGCCGAACCTCACAGGAAACAGGAAGTGACCGTGCTGAGGCTCAGCCGGATATCCTGCACAGGGAGGGCGACCCCAACCATGGCTTTCCCTTCCTTTCTCTCTCTCTCTCTCTCTCTCTCTCTTTCTCTCTCTCTCCCTCTCTCTCTCTGTCTGTCTGTCTGGCTCTCCCTATGTCTCAGTTCTGGTTAGTGGTTAGTGAGTAGGGCTGGAGTAAACAGCATGTGCTGGTCGGGGGAATGGGACCACTGGGATCGCTGGGATTACCTGGACATAAAGGTGGAGTGCCATCGTTCAGTGTTTTTTTAATGATGTCTTAAACGTCAGACATAACATTGGCGGTTAGTGAAGTGTGGATATAGTGTGTATGTTTAAAAGAGTGGTTTAATTGCCGATGTGCAGCCTCAGAATCTTATCTATGGGCTAGTTAAATAGATATAAATATATATGAGGAAGATGTTTCAACACTGTTCAAGTTGTAAGTGTACATAAGATATAATCCTGAAAGTTATGTACTTTGTCTTATTTTTAAAGTACAGGAATATCTGTAAACGTCTTACTGTTATAAACAGATTATAGTTTCACTTTAACACCCATGTGTTTATTGTTTAGGTACACTATGTCCTGAAATACGTACATGGATAATACATTGCATTAACAGGTTAAAAGTACTGGTTGATGTACAGTGTAAGTTTGGATTGACGCTGGTCACAACATCGCTGCTTCCTGACTTATCAGGAATCGAGTAATCAGATTGTGGTTTTTATTTTTCAGTAGGATTTGAGCTTCTCCAGTTCCTGGAAACTACTTACTAAGTGTTGAGCTGATGAACAGCCTAAGTGCTTTTTTCGAGACTTTGCGGCTGACTGCGTGTTGCCGTTGGATTGTGGATTTGCTTTTGCTTTTGATCGCAGCTGCCCAGTGGTTAATATTGCTGTGCACTCTGTTTCCTTTTTCATAGCTCATCATCTTATTCCTGTCGATGATTAGTCTCAAAGCACAACCTCAGACACAACTACTTCTGTGTTTACACTCCAGCGTCCTTGTCAGGGCCTGTTTGCTTTTTACGGCTCTTTGTTTTGGTCAGAATTCGTTTTGGTACTTTGGCCTTCTTCAGCTGTTTTGTCAAAAGCTTTTGAAGCTGTCTCACAAATGGCTTCAGAGGACTCTGAGAAGGTCAAACTGACCTACATTTAATATGGTTTCTCTACTGCTTTCACAGCTAGTTAAGCAGAGGTCATTTTTGACACTTTTGATATGAGTCCGTTATATTTAGATGATTTTAAGACCTGGAATTCAGTCATTACAAGACACATTTGAACTGTGAATTGAATAACGCTAATAGAAAATGATTAGGAAGTGAAATGGTGCAGATCTCAACTTTGCAGCCAAAGAAAGACATTACTATAATGAAGCGTGTTTCATCATTGCACTTTAAATCCTGCTTTCTCTTAGTTCAGTGCTGGAAGCTTCCTGCTTACAATTCATCTGGCTTTAAAATCATTTGGGCTGCACAGATGGATCCAGAATACCACACGAACATGGTGGCTTAATATTGAGAAAAGCATGTGCCCAAAGCCCCTACAAAATTTACCATTTATGGATAGCTCCAAAAAAGAGATGGGAGAATATACTTTAAGAACTTTAAAAATATGGGGAAAAAAATACAGTCAGTATTTGGAGTGCAGAAGACAATACCATTTCTAACAAGCATTGGACATATGAAGACTTTTAAACGAAACAGTCTAGATACAAGGTTTAAAAAATGGTCAAAGTTTGGGTTAATTAAGCTACATCAGCTATTTGAACAGCTATAAAGTGAATAAAATTTTTTTAGATATCTACAATTAAGGCTTCACATTAAGAATGGGAAGAATTTACCCTAATAGAAAATTATTTTATCGAGTCACAAAAGGGAGGGCAGGGGAGGATAATTAGTCAATTATATGAAATATTTTTGTCAATAAATCCAGATAGCTCTTTTTTGTTTTTTTGCCAATTTTATCCCCTTCCCAATGTGGTAGTAGCCAATTAGCCCATCCCCTCCATTAGGCCTCTCCCCATCACTTTTGCACTGTCCCAAGACAAGCACAAGCCTCCTCCGTTGCGTGTGATGCGGCCACCACCTCTTCTCGAACTACCGCTGATACACCGTCACTGGGGAGCCTAACGTGCTCGGAGGAAAGCGCAGGAATCCCAGCTCCGAATGGACCAATCAGTAAACACCTGAGCCAGCGGACTCATCGGATAGGGAGAGAGAGCGCCATCTACTCACCCAGAGAGAGCACAGCCAATTTTTACTTTCTTTGGCCCTGACTGTTGATGGCAAATGGCATGAACGGGATTCGAACTTGCAATCCTCTGGTCATAGTGTCAGCGTCTTAGCCTGCTGAGCCACTCAGGGCCCTAATCCAGATAGCTCTTTAAATATACAGAGCTGGGAATCAGAAATAAACATATAAGACAGGACACTTGTGAAGGAATATTATGTACAGAAGCAAACCTTGTAACAAACTCCGATATATGGAGGGAACTCAGATGGAAACGTATTACTAGATATTTCTGAACACCTGCATTAGTGTCAAAGATGAGCACAACATAGAGTTTCTCATGCTGGAGAAATTGTGGAGCACAAATTGGAAATCATTCATATATTCTGGTTCTGCCCTAAACTACAGATAGCGTATTACAGTGTATTACAATTAAATGGATGGACCCAGACCCCGCAGGAAGGAACTTATGGATCCAAAAGCTATGGGGTGTTTATCAGATGGAGCAAATACCCTTTACACTGAGGTTAGAAAAGTGATGGGCCTTGTTGTTTATCTAATTATACAAAAAGAGATATCATGATGAATATTTGGGTTACTACTTTTTTATATTTTATTCCTCATCATCTGTGCTTATGCTTATGTGGCTGTAAAACATTGTGGAGTGGGCCTTATTTTGTGCTCTTTCCTTTTTCACTAATATAGTGTGAGTGATGTTAAAAAGAACAATGAAAAGTACATTTGTATAAAACTAAGAGCAAAAGTTGGCAGTGCTCTCTCTGGGCGGGTAGATGGCGCTCTCTCTCCCTATCTCTTTCACACTGCAGTGTCTGCTGGCTCAGGCGTCTACTGATTGGTCCATTCAGGGCTGGGAATCCTGCGCTTTCCTCCGAGCACGTTGGCTCCCCAGTGATTTTGTATCAGCAGTAGTTCAAAAAGAGGTGGTGGCTGTATCACATGCAATGGAGGAGGGTTGTGCTTGTCTTCACCCTCCTAGAGTCAGGAACAGTGCAAAAAGTGATGGGGAGAGTCCTAACAGATGGGATCGGCTGATTGGCTACTACTACATTGGGAAGGGGATCAAAATGGGCAAAAAATTAATAAATAAAATAATTTTTTTTAAAAACTATCACTACTCTGCAATGTACTGGGGACATTCATGTCCCCTTCTTGCTAGAATTACGTGCCATTCTTCATTTGTAGGTCTGATTATTTGATATGAAGCATTCATGAACATAAACGTTGGCAGAGAATGTGGTCGTATATTGCAATAAGCCTGAAAGACCCCAATCTTCACCAAATCCTTCTCTTCCTTCTCTTCTCAGAGTGACCCCGGTGGGTTGTCTGTTCTGGAGCAGCTGGGCCTGGACCACAACTCGGACTTCTCGGACTCGAGTGTGCAGCATCAATTGGATGAGCAGCGTGAGCGAATCCGTCGTGAGATCCGCAAGGAACTGAAAATCAAGGAAGGAGCGGAGAACCTCCGACGCGCCACCACTGACAAACGCAATGCCCAGCAGGTGGACAGCCAGCTACGCAGCTCCAACCGGCGAATTGACTCCCTCCGAGCCCAGCTGCAGGAACTTGATGCTCATATTGTCGTTAAGGGGACAGACGACACCCGTGGTGAGTGGACACAGTTTAGACTTTCTCCAAAGGCAGCATGCCAGCCTAGGGTCATCATGATAGCAGAATTTTGACTTACCGATACCAAGTGTAGTGTCACGATACTCAGCACCAAATCAGTGCTCTGGCTATAAACTAAAACACTCACCATTGTCTTCAAATGTTTATTTGTGGGGGCAGCCATGACCTAGTGGTAAGGATCTGGTCTTGTGACCAGAAGGTTGCTGGTTCGATCCCCAGACAGGACATGACTGAAAGTGCCCTTGAGCAAGGCACCTAACCCCCTAACTGCTCCCCGGGCGCCGGTGGATAAGAGCTGCCCACCGCTTCAGGCACAAATTTTCACCACCTAGTGTGTTCACTAGTGTGTGTGTGTGTTTCACGGCACGAATGGGTTATATGCGGAGGTCAAATTCCGTTGTGTGCAAAATCACACTGGTAAAAAGATTAATCTTAATCTTAATTTTATATTCTTATAGTTTAACTAACATGTCTGGATTTTTTTTTATGTAATCCATACAGAATTCTTGTTTTCAGCAAAATACAGAAAACAGTAAAATATGGTTCAAAAATAGTGCAACATATATTTTTTAAAATAATTTATTTCTAGGTTTTTGCCAATTTTATCACCTTCCCAATGTAGTGGTAGCCAATTAGCCCATCCCCTCCATTAGGCCTCTCCCCATCACTTTGCAATGTCCCTGACTCTAGGAGGGTGCAGGCAAGCACAAGCCTCCTCCGTTGCGTGTGATGCAGCCACCACCTCTTTTCGAACCACCGCTGATGCACCGTCACTGATACACACAGGGTCCCCAGCTCCGATTGGATCAATCAGTAGACGCCTGAGTGGACATTGCAACGTCAAAGTGATCAAGAGAGAGAGAGCGCCATCTACCCGCCCAGAGAGAGCACTGCCAATTTTTGCTCTCTTGGGCCCCGGATGTTGATTTCAACTCGCGATCCTCTGGTCATAGTGGTAGTGTCTTTGCCCGCTGAGCCCACTTCTGCATCACTTCTTAAAGTAGAAGCATTGCTAGGTAGGGGTGGGCAACATGTTGATGTTTCATTGTTTCAGTGATTAATTAAATTAAATAAAAAAATCTAATTACGTGTGATCAGCTACATTGATTGTAAGAAAAGTAAGCAGTGCTAAATTCTGTATGATCCAAGATTCTGGGTTAAGTTCTGCCGGAGTCTGTTACGTAACTGTGGGCTGGACAGTTACAGATGTACAGTCTCCAGCTTGCAGGAGTGCTAGGTAGACTACAAGCACAAACATGAAGGACACCTGTTTGGCCTGCACCTGCCATGTAGATCATTTATGGGTGATTATTTATGAGGTATGACGATCTGAATTTGCTCGTTCCAGAAGCATATTTCTTGAAAGTGCTGTCATGAAGTTGTGGAATCGTATGTTTGTGTGGTTGACTATGTTTGGCTGTGTCAGAACAGCTTGATGTCTCAGTGGGTTTGTAGTCATTCATTCTTTGAGTGTTTTCTGTGGTAAAACAAGCTATGAATTTAGGCTCCATTTGGGAGGATCATGCCTTCCCAGCAGTCACATATCAGTCCTGATTTACTCACAGCTGGATACACATGTGGTACACATGAATATTTAAAGAGGAGAAGAACGTGTGTTTGTAGGGTTAGATATTAATAATGGATGACTGAAATTTTACACGACACTGTGTTTCCATGTCCCTGAACTGTAGTAAGGGTTATGTAACAGCACAGTCAGTAAATCAAAACTGAAAAAAGAATTGACCATTGATTTATAATGACTAAATGTGAGTATAAAGAGCAAACTTATGCCTTAGATGTAATCTGCACCTAAATCATCACTTCTCACTCTGTGTCAAGGTGTTAAGTAATGCTTGTGTGACACTGTCTGATGCACTGTTATCTGTTGAAATAGACAAAATTACAGGGGTTAGACAATGAAACTGAAACAGCTGGTTTTAGACCACAATAATTTATTAGTAGGTGTTGGGCCTCCTTTTGCAGCCAATACAGCGTCAGTTCATCTTGGGAATGACATATACAAGTCCTGCACAGTGGTCAGAGGGATTTTAAGCCATTCTTCTTGCAGGATAGTGGTCAGGTCACTACGTGATGCTGGTGGAGGAAACCGTTTCCTGACTCGCTCCTCCAAAACACCCCAAAGTGGCTCAATAATATTTAGACACAAAGACTTGCTGTCTTGGTCACAGATGCGCCAGCAAGACGTGCACCAACAATTTGTCCTCTTTTGAACTCTGGTATGTCACCATAATGTTGTGTGCATTGTAATATACTATATAACTGTGCTCTTACCTGCTAACTGAACCTTCACACTCTGCTCTTACTGGTGCAATGTGACATTAATGAAGATTGGCCTAGGGGTGAAACGATTACTCGAGTAATTCGAGTTACTCGATTACAAAAAGTGATCGCGGAATTTTCTGTGCCTCGAGTAATCGTTTATTTAATTTTAAAACTCACGAGCACGGTATTTCGCACTGATGACTTTAATGTGGCACACAATGCTTACGTCACCCACGCACAGGAAGGAGGAGGCGGCGCTGAGATTTTTAGTTCAGAAGCGGCAATATGGAAGCGATGAGGGAAAAGACAGTTCCAGTGGGGTCTTAATAAAAAGTCTTAAAAAGTATAAAATTCAAA
Organism: Crenuchus spilurus; assembly: GCA_036984385.1. Lineage (NCBI taxonomy): Eukaryota > Metazoa > Chordata > Actinopteri > Characiformes > Crenuchidae > Crenuchus > Crenuchus spilurus. Next base: position 30,055 of record BRDA01008414.1, on the reverse strand, counting down.
ACTTTAAATTTAAGGCCTTAAAAAGTCCAGATATCCATTCAAGGTCTGAAATAAAATTTATTAAAGTCTTAAATTTGTACTTTTAATTAAAAAAAAAAGCGTAGTCTAATCGGACGTTAGTTTTGCGAACTTCTGCTAACGTCGACTAAATGCATCAGTGTAAATGTAGTTCTGTTCTCTCTTGTTTCTTTGGCGGACTACCGCTGTGGGAACTACAAAGCCCATGATAACCTCATAAAAGACTAAACTAGCTAGCTAACTGCGTCTTATGGGAACTCCCCGTTCCACCTTAAATATACGGTCAGATACGTTCTCCCGATGACAGCTTCACCAATGCAAACGCTGTGTTTTTAAGGTAGAACGGAGAGTTCCAATCAGACGCTTCAGCTAACGCAGGGACTGTTTTTCAGCTTAACTACTCATTACGAGCAAACTAGTGAATAAGCTGTTTTGTGTAACATTAACTAGTGTTTCTCTAACTTATATATTGTGAGTTGAGTTAACAGTGTCATTAAGCTATTTTTGGGCCACACAGTTAGCACGGGTAGTTAATTGTTGGCTAGCTAACTACATTGTTTTTTAAGCTAAACAGCCAGTTACAGCGTTGCCAGGTCTCAATAAACTCTCCAGGAAAATGCCTGACAGAAGGCCGCCATTCACAAGCTGAAACTCGCCCAAAATGTAAAATACAGGTGTAGAACTCTAAATCTTCTTTTAATTGTACTTTGTCCTTCATTTCCTTTACTGTTTTATAGTTTAAGGATTTCATATTATTTATTTTATTGTCGAAGTTGTTATTAGTAGTATAGTATTTTAAATTAATACATGTTTATTATTAAAATCAGTATAAATTGTACTTCCACTTATAATCCACCACTGTTGTCTTTTGTGGGCATTCAGGTCTTTTTGCATTGATGAGTTCACCGGTGCTTTCTTTCTTTCTCAGGATGTACCAAAATACAGATTTTGCCACTCCTAATATTGTAGTAATTTCTCAGATGGGTTTTTTTTCTGTTTTTGCAGCTTATGGGTGGCTTGTTTCACCTCTCTATATAGAATTAGGAAGTTTTTGGTAATTTGTCATGTTGGTCTTAAATTTTACTGAGAATGGTCTTAAAAGGTCTTAATAAGGCCTTAAATTTAACTCACTGAAACCTGCAAGAACCCTGAAAAGAGCGACAATGTGCGAGAAGAAAACAGCAATAGGAAAATAATGCAGCGCGCTATCCAACACTGGCAGAACTGACAAGGTCTCTGCTGTGTATTCCAGCCACATCCACTACATCAGAGCGTCTGTTTTCAGCTGCAGGTAACACTGCTTCAAAAAAGAGGGCAAGCCTAAGTCCTGAGCATGTTGACATGCTCACGTTCCTGCACTGCAGTCAAATGCTCCTTTAAAAGGAACACAAACACACACACGGAGGCCTTTTCCTCGATTCTACTGGAGCTATTGGTTTAAACCACTCGCAGCAGAAATGTGTGAAACTGTTCAGAACCTAAGATGCACAACCTAAAGCCAATGTTTATGCCTTTTTTATTGATCATTGCCATATATTTTTGATACAAGAAATCTTAAGTTGAAAGTAAATTAATTTGTTTTTTACTTGTGGTATTTATTTATATTTTGTGTTTTATTTATTTCTATTTGTGTTTGTAATTTGGAAAATGTATGTTGTGAATTTAAAAATATAACCCATCTAAAAAAGGAAACCAATTGGTCATTCATTATTAAGTGAAATGTCTTGTTTTCTCTTGTGTATTTTTTATTGCACTTTAACAAAGCAAATATGTTTATCCGATTACTCGATTAATCAAATCGATTTTTCAGTAGAGTACTCGATTACTAAAATAATCAATAGCTGCAGCCCTAGATTGGTCATCAGACTGGTCCAATTTAGCCATGAAACCTCCCACACTAAAATGACAGGAGTTTCAGTTTCATTGTCCAATCCCTGTACATCACATTGCACAAAAGCAGTCATAGCACAGAGGACTTGACTTCACTTATTTTGACACGTGTGTTATGCTAATTGCTACACTGTAAGCTTCTACACATTCATATCAGAATATTATGATACCTCCTGGTTTGCAATGAACTTGGCCCATGATATCACAGATGCTGCGTTACGTTGTGTTCCCATGCTCTGAAGCACTCACCGGAGATGTTGTTCCTCTCTGGCATGAATGGCTCGTGGGACAAATTTTTTACGAATAACTCGTAATTTATTAATTTTTTAAATAATTTTACCCCTGATTTTCTCTCAATGTATTTTAGATTTCACACAACAAACATGTTTTGGTTGAACAGCTGCACTGATGTAATGAGAAAACAGATTTAACACTAATGACCTAAACATTATGACCAATATTCTGTTATTTTAAGTCCTATAAACTGCAAAGTAGAGCCACCACCAAACAGTCTAGTTCTTCCAGGATATCCCACTCAAGATCAGATTAAGATACGGGGAGCATCAAGGCCACTGTCTGTAGCTACTTACCACTGCTGCTAACTGGGAGTACCCTACAAGCTTTGCGCTTTCTGACCCAGTCGTCTGGCCATATCAATTTTGCCATTGTCAGAATGATCATTTCTCCCATATCTAACACACCAACTATGAAAAATGACTGGTCGCCTTCAAATATATCTTGAGATAATCACAGATAGTCACATAGTCTCTGAATGGTTGTAATGCATTGGCTCATTGAACACTTTAAGGTGGAAGGTCCTGACTTTGATCTCTGCTGTGTAGATGATGTTCCCCAGTCTCCAGGGGCAGCAAGCCGAGCATCAGCCCATCAGGAGCGCATCGCTGCACTGGAGAGACAGCTCAACATCGAACTCAAAGTCAAACAGGGAGCTGAGAACATGATCCCCATCTACGCCAATGGCTCTACTAAGGTAATAAACAGTCCATCTTTCGGTCTACAAATACTGGATATGACTGAACAGTGGTATAGAATGTGGGTTATATAGCAAAAAGAGAATCTTATTCAATAACCTAAAGTGCTTTTATTGTATAAGAGTATGCAGAAGACAGTACTATGTATGTTACTATTTTTCACAACACATTTTTTGGAATGGACTAAATGCACCAACGAAACATCAGTATCTCACCAGCGGCGGGTAAAAATGGGTAAAAATAAAATCGTGAACATTTCATTTATAGTGAAAAATCACTCCAAATCAGTATGGCATTATCTAATTGTTTGCTGTTGGCTGTTGTCCATTAATTAGCTAGTGGTAATTCACCAGTTTTAAAATATCACAGAAAAAGGTGAAGGTGATGGTAAATTTGGTGTCTAAACATCTACGTTTGGCTTTGGTCCAAGAATGAGTGTGTTCTCTACTGAACAATGTTCTAATCTAATAAATCAGTGCAGCCAAATCACCACCTGCACCACCTTTTTCAAAAAAATGACTAACTAAAATGCAGTTGACGGTAACATGATAAACAGAATGGAAGATGATATATTTATTTCTGCTTTATTTTAATAATCAGTGGTGTCCAAAGTAGTGCCTGCCATAAAGCATGCAAGAAGCCATTGTAATAATGCTAATTTAGCATTGGCAACCTGATGGAGTTTTCAATGTTATGTTAGCAACATGCTATCAGTTTTTGTGTGATCACTTTCTGATACTGACTTTAAAACTACTTACAGCAATTCTAGCTTAAACACTTACAGTGAGGAAAATAAGTATTTGAACACCCTGCGAATTTGCAAGTTCTCCCACTTAGAAATCATGGAGGGGTCTGAAATGTTCATCT